>JAQGAZ010000257.1:0-77440 GCA_034692225.1 Polydesmus complanatus | reverse complement strand
ACCCGATTGAATGACCGTTAACACAACGAACATCCTAATATATAAAATATATCCACGTGCGCTATCCGCACGGGACAAGTACAATAAGATTAGGCAGCATAAAAGTATAAATTTATAAGCAATTAACCTTGCCAATCGTAAGCGGTTAAACTTAACAGCTTACGCAGTTGAGCACCGTAAATGACCTTCAATTCAGTTGCTTTAAGTTATTCAACCGAGAAGTTTTAAAAAAGTGCCCTGACGGAGTGAAAGTTCACTTGAAAGACGATAAAACCTTAAAAAACGACAGAAATCGATGGACAACGGCATCGTGTTCCCGAGGTCATTTTACATCTAAAAAGTTACTGTATTTTGAAAAATTTTTTAACACACTTTGTTTTTGGGTGGATTTCTGATTTTCAATCGGTTGTCCTTATAAAGCCTGCAGCATCTTCAGCGCAAACTTTAAATAAAAAGTTGTAATCCTCGTCCCTGAAAACAAACAAACACCTGTACGTTATTAATTATTTAAAGACACAAATTGTTCCTATACTTACTGCGATTGTTTTAACGACCAACCATCCATTTTGATTGATTAGCTTAATCCTTATCGAAATTAAAACATAATAAAAAAAAGCTTTGCCTACCTTAACCTTGATGAAGTTTTCCTGCATTCCAGTTTTTCAATGGCGACCATCCTTCTCCAACGACGCATTTGACGAAAGTAAGGTTTTAAATCCGTTGCGCAGCGAAACAGGGAGCAATGTAAGCCCGTTGACGGAGCATCTCATAGCCCTATTACGTCATCTGATGTGATGTAAAGTCCTCCGTCGCAAATGAAGTTCTTGGGCAAGGTTCTTGGGTCTTTTGCGCACAGGAAGTGAGCTCAACCCGTTCACTGCGCCTCTCTCGGTAGTCAACGTTCGATGATGTAATACTGCCGCCGGGCTCTTACGCCAACAAAATTAATTTAAACTGTGTCTCCATTTTTTCCAATACCGGTAATAATAATTATATTATTTTGAAATATTTTGATTTGGTGCATTAATTTTATAGTAATCGAACTGAATATTATATATCAAATGTAACTTTACACACTAGTAATTATTATAGAAATTCAAAGATCAAGTAGCTGTTTATTGAAATTTTCAAGACATGAGTAATATAAGAACACATTTGATAACAGAATAAAAACGATATTCAAATTCAATAAAAAAAATTATTTTTACAATTTTTTTATCTTTTTTTTTTTTTTTTTGAATAGCGCATCGTTTGTCGTGTTTTGTCATAGGCGGTCACTTTTTATACCTATGCCTCATTAGCGCAATAGATCAAGTTGAAATCCATGTCGTTAATAAATCAATAAAAATACGAAGAAAAAAAAATTTTTAAATTGAAAAGTCATTCAACTCTGGATTACTGTATTTTTTTTTAATATGACTCGATCTAATGCGCCAATGATACAAATAGATATAAATGTTACAAAAGCATGCAAAACATTGACAATAACAAAAAACGCCAAAAAATGATAATCTTTTTTTTTAACTAGCTGCGTGCATCGCAATATCAGAATCCAATTATCACTAATTTAGTTGAAAAATACAAGAGTTGGGGAATTTTACAAAAAAAATCTGTTTTTATATTTTTCTTCAACAGTGCTATTGACCATTTATAAATCGCTTAAATTTCGTCTAAATGTCAACTTACGTAAAGAACGGACGAAGAAGAAAATTTCACAAATTGTTATTTTTTTTTTTTTTTTGTTATGATCTCTAATAGCAATGAAAAATCGATTCTTACTTTGAAAATGTATAACATTAACTTTTTTTTTATAAATTTTCTTTTTTTGCTATGCCCGCTTATATCGTATATAGAATATAATTATTATTTACAACGTCTGTTTTAATATTATATAACCGCCATTTATTTATACGAGAGACTATAATTTATACAACTTAAAATTTAAGATGGTCAAGCTGCTAGGTGCGCGCATAAAAATATGCAAAAGTTTAAAGAAAAAACAAAAATGTTGATAAATTAATCATAAACAAATTTAAAAAGTCAACAAATGAAAAATATAAGTTGATCAATAAATCGATTAAAGAAGATAGCTTACTCGGCTGACAGATTCTGCTTAGAGTCTTTTAAATAATAATATTTCGTAAAACGATATGGCAAAATAAAAAATAATTAAAGAAATAAAAATCAAAAAAAAAAACACGAGAAAAAAAGCTGTTATAAATTAATAGCTTAAGGAGATTCGCGAAAAATAAAAAAAAGCATTAGATTTTTTCTTTATAATTTTAGTAATTATTTATATTTTGGGCTGCTCTCGTAAAACGTGTTGACATCACAGATGGCACTTTTTTTTGTAGTCATCAAAAATTACAGACAAAAAGACCAAAAAAAAAATTCTTTTTTTCTTCCTCTTCTTCTTAAATATAACTTGCTTTTAAGATCACTGATTATTTACTTAAAAAACGAAGAAAGTGAAGACGATTAAAAAAAGTTAGAAAAACATGGATAATTTTTTTTTAAAAAAAATGACTAAGACATATCGATTAAAATCTTCTTCATCACAGTTTTCTCTTATTTATAAAAAAAACAATTTTCCATTTGCTCTTTCTTTTACAACGCACAATGTTCTTCAATAAAACTGTAAACAAACACACGCACACACATATATTTATATTTCGTCATCAACTCACCCGCGTCTTCCTCGTCCGAATATTCAATTAGCACTCGCTGTGAGAAAGTCTGTGCACTAACTGATTATGAGAATCACCGCGAAAACAAGCCGACGAAGAAGAAGGTGGACTTTGCTGAGCTAACTGGTGACTGTAAGCGGGATGAGGACAATCTAACGATTGAGTTTGTGGGGAAGAAGGTTGCAACCGACTCACCACCTTTCTTCCATCTAACATGGCTACGAACATGGCATTTTCTCTGTTCGGATCCATTAATTTCACCGAATGCGCTGGTTTGGGAGAATTAAACGTGGCCGATTCCCGATGTTGTTGTTGTTGGTTATGGTTAGGACCGCCTATGAGTTGCGGGAGAATAGGTTGAGGATGAGGAGGCATCTGTCCTAAATGGTAAGGTGGACCTTCTGGATAGATTTCCGAATCATTTAAACTTTGTTGTTGTTGTTGCTGCTGCTGCTGTTGTTGTTGCTGCTGAGGTGGCAACTGGTTTTGCGGTCGTAAAGACGCTCTTTGAGCCACCAAAGGACCTTGAGCTGCCATTAGGCCTTGGATTTGGTTTCTTTCCGCGATGAGGTGACTAATGAGCGGTCGATTGTCCCCGTAACTCCCCGAAGATTGACGACTAATATCACTTCGTTGATGAGTGGCCACGTCTTCGTCGCTGTAATCGGAAATTTGCACCTCGTGTCGATCGATTTCCTCGTAGACCGGTTCGTTTTCCAGACGTTGATTTTGAGACTCGATATCCATGTAGATGTGGTTGAAAGGGCTCACTCGCGCTTGATGGTGACGTGGAGAGTGGGTTAAGCTGTGATGATGAATGTTATGCCCGTGTTGGTGACGCGGTCGGTTCAAACGCAAACTTTTTCCACCACCTGGATGATGCTGCTGTTGTTGTTGTTGATGTTGCTGCTGCTGCATTTGCTGGTTGTTTGGTTTGTGATGATTGATGGTCGAGAAAGGGACTTGGTTAGGATAAGGGTGTGCTTGTTGTTGTTGTTGCTGCTGCTGCAATTGAAGTTCATTGTTAACGGAGAGTTTTTCGCGAAAATAATCGCTGTTATTACAGCCAGGTTCGACTACAGCCGAGTCCATCACAGATAAATCGTTGGTGATTCCGCCGTAATTGTTATTATTGTTACGTTTGAAACGTAAACTTCCGGCAGCGGCTAATACTTCTTCCGCTTCAGAACCACCATGGCCCGAATCGCGATTAGAACTTTTAAATGAAAATTTCTCAGCTTCCGGATCTAGAATTATAGGACGCCCTGTACAAATAAAATCGAAATTAATAAAAACAATCCACAAAGTCTTTGCGAAATGAATTTACCTGCAATTGGACTGTTTTTTGCCAGGTCGTCGTTGACTGATGAGGTCGGGAGGTTCTTGGTCTTGCCACTGCCCCAAAGAGCTTTCAAGTACTGTTCATAAAACAAGAAATAGTGAACTTAATATTGTAACGTGAGCAATAGGATCGATAAAATTCACAACTATCAATATAAAGCAAAAGGAAATTATGAAAAAAGGTCAACACAAAATATCATTTAACAGATCTATGCATTTAAATTGAATGGTCAAGATTTGAAAGCCATGCCTAACTACAGTATATTAATTGCAAGCAGGAAAGATAGTATTTTTTTTTTTTTGGTTAGTTAAGTGTAAGTCTTGTCTGATAAAATAAAAGCCAATATATCATTTTCTATGCTTTTTTAAAATTAAATAGAAAGCTGCTTTTTAAAAAAGCGATGCAATAGAAAAAGTTGAATTTGGAAAATTGGAAATGTAAAGCGGCTGTTTTAATATCAAGAACGACGGTACAATTATTTTTACAAGGTACTCGCAGAACGAATTAGTAATGCTAGGCCAACTAACATACCTTGGAGCAGTAATTCAAGCCCAACTTACAATTCCGAAGATTTTAATATATGGGTACTGGATGGCAGAATTCCTTCACCAAAATAAGTATTTGCGATAAAATCCCAATTTACCAAATGATTACCATTTACGAAATAATAATATACCAAATAATATTTAAAAACATATAAAAAGAGATTTAGATAAAAAGCCAAATTGGGATTTTATGGAGTTAAACCCAGAGATAAAACATAGACCCCCCCCCCTCTTGTACGCTACACTGTAGCAACACTGTCATTTTTATTAAGTTCCCAAGTTTACCGTAATGCAAAAATGCCCTTTATCCATTATAAAGTTCATATTTCATTTTTAATAACTTTTTTTAATAATTACTGCAGTAAAACATTTACATTTTTCTAATAAAATGACCAATGTCAATCGTTAGCAGCTGCGCCAAAGCAATTGATTAAGCTTATTAGCAACAGCCTATTAAAATTACAGTAGGCTACCGGTAGTTCTAAACTAACTACGAGTATATCCATCACATAATTTTCCAAATTATCAAATATTTCGATCTATTAATCAGAATTTGACAGTGGTGCCAAGTATAGGTTACAGCCAGTGTTTTAAATCCAAAATTTGCTTCCCTTTAAATTTTGTCTTTTTAACCCAAAATGAAATAAGCAGAAACCGATTCCACGTTAAAAACTTTGTAAAAACGTTTAAAAAAAAAAAAGAAAGTCCCCTTCGCCTAAATGTAGCTATTGCAAGCAGAATACTTTTTTTTTCTTTCGTAATATCTGGTAAAATGATTAAAAGAGGACATTTTTGTTGTTTCGAATAATCAAAACAAGACTCGAAAGGAGTGTAGTAAACAGCACGAAGGGGAGCGGTGCACTACCTGGCAAGGTCTGATAGAGAGGGTATGGAAGACCATTACTTGTACCCACACTTTGCTGCTGCAGTTGTTGATGTTGCAGCTGCTGAGGCGGCGTCTGTTGGCTGCTATTCACCGGCGTGCTACTGGAATTTGGAGCTGAAGCCGAGCCATTGGAGTTGACGTAAAAGCTCGATCTTCTCTCTTTGGAAGTTTCACTCAAGAATCCTTGCAGGCAAGAACTGCGACGCAACAACTTGCGATATTCTTTCTGGACCTTTCGAAAACAAAAACAAATTTTGATTAAACCTCAATTTCTTTTATTAATAATACAAGAATTGTTTTTAAAAAAATTACTTTTTCGTTTCGGACGCAATGGAAGACAAATATAAACAATCCTTGAAGGCTGTTTAAAACGGTAAAAACGTATGCCATGACCAGGGATTCGTCGTTTAAATATAAAAGTCCAAACGTCCAAGTAAGACCCAAGACAAAAACGAGGGCTAAAGCTCCACGAATCCAAGTTCTAAATCGATTATTAAAATTAATGTCATTACAACAATTTAAAAATAATAATAATAATAAAACAAATTATTTGCTGACAATATTATTTTTTAAAAAAATGTCCAAATAAAATAATCTTCCAATTCATTTTTTTAGCACTTAACTTAACACTTCTCATATTCAAATAACCGAAAAGGTTTTTGATAATTTTCGTAACAAAGTTAATGTTTCTAATGCTTTAACAGTTTAAAGTATTCATATTAAATTAATTCTATAAGTTTAAAAAAATTATTATATTTCGGTATTAAGTTAATTATGGTTATTTCAGTTTATTTCGAAATTATCTCCATCATATTCTGCTGATGATAGTTAATGGTCAAAAATTACGATGAGTAATATTTTTGATGGCAAACTTCGAGAATTTATAACGCGTTCATTAAGAGCAGCTGTGAATAAAAGTTCTCATAATTATAACATTAATATTAAGATTTCCCACAAGCAGCTGGTTAAAGCACAATTTGCACGCAGCTGTACTTAATAAACAATAGACCACCACTAGTCGTTGTAATTATAAGTTGCCTTTACAACAAACATAATAATTATAGAAGAAAAAAATGACGAAGAAAGAGTTGGGAGCGCCACGCGCTTTTCTACTACAGTATCTACGAAAATTATTAAGACATAAACCATATTTTTGGCTATTAAACCATGCGAGTAATAAAACGCGATATTTCCAGGGCAGTTATAGCCATAATTTACAGCTTCCTATAAAATGAGTAGATTTAGTTACTGAAACAGCTTTAGCTCCAGAATAAAATGTGTCTTTTATCTTGTGAGATGAGTCACTTGAAAAACAACGCCCTTTTCTTATCGGGTACCGTACAAGATTCGGTGTAGTGTCAGTTTGTTTATATATTTCTATGCAAATTGAAATCCTTTATAAACGAATTTAAAACAAAAAATTGTCAGCAAATAAGTTGTTTTCACTAAGTGGATTTGAGAAGAGTATCTTAAAACAAAAAGTTTAACATAGTACCGGTAATAGCATCAGATTGAACAAAGCGCCCATCTAGTACACAATTAGCTCAATTGAGCGCATCTAAATAACTAAAACACAGATGGCTAACAGCTCGAATGACAAAAGTTAAGCCTAGCAACATCTATCTAGATACATGTGTTAATTTTTCCAAGTAATATCACTATCTTTGAAGTTAATGAGGCAAATAGGCGAAAATTTAGAAACGGAATTAGAGTGCACAGAATTCATTATATAGAAATGTAGAAGAAAAAAAGTTTACAAAGTTAAGCCTTAAGAATTAAACGCCTTGTGGGAATTGCGATAATAGCTTTACTGTTCAGCTTAATTACAAGTTACTTGTTAGTTTAGAAAATGAGTAAAGTAAAGTTGCAGACGCCGTTTAAAGTTTTCCTTCCGAAAACTACAATCAGAAAAAACTATTCATTTTGCAGTTCTCTTTTTTTCGTTAATTTATAGGCCTATTTAGAAAATAAATCATTTCCAGCATGTTAAAATAATGCCGGTATAATAAAATAATTTTGAAAAATCAAACTGCATAATTAAATAGTCGTCCCAAATTATTCCACACAAAAGCTTACAATTGAATCGTAGAGTTTTGACTCAGTAGAGCTTGTGAATCATTCCCTCTAGATAGACAATAAATAATATAATAACCACCAAAATATGACAATCAAAACCACAACCTTAGTGAAAAAATTATTACAAATAAAAAAAGTAATGCAAGTGCAATTGAAAATCCTCAAATACCTACGAACGTCGAAATGGTCAAAGAATCTAAATAAATCGCAATCTCAAATAACTTACCGAATTAAAATTAATATGACTACATGTACTGTACAGTGTACTAATAACTTGTAAATAAAAATCTAAAAATCATAGCTAACAACTATTCGCAATTTAAATAAAATAAGGAGAAATTGTTGGTGAATTATTCTTACCTGACATTGGCTAGTTTTGATTGTTCTTTTTTCTTCATAACAGCTGAAACATTTAGATGCCGACACATTGTAAAGATGGCCATGCTAAGAAAAACGACGTTTGCCTAAACACCAAACAACCAAATGTCAATAAAAAACAATGTTGTTAGTCAAATAAATAATTACCACTATGACTGCTATAACTGGTCCTACAAAACTAAAAATAAAATAGTTGTCAGATCGCAACCAGCAATAGTTGTCAGTTCCGTAGCTAAAAGGATCGACGATGCAAGAGACAGCGACGATGAGCGTAGAAATTCCGTAAGCCAAAGCGTAATACCACCGCACTCGCGACTTTTCGGACTCGAACACTTCGATAAGCATAACATAAAGTTGAAAACCTTCGAAAAACATCCACGCGAAAGAGCACAGAAAGAAAAAGTGAAGTAATCCAGCAATAACACTGCACAAAATTGGTTTATCCGTTTGGGATATTCCCGCTAAAAACAACACTTCGGCTATCAATAAGCAAGCGCACAGATTTTTATGAATGGTATTGCGATCGCCTTTCAAACCCCTAATGAATTAATAATGAATTAATTATTGTATCATACATTTATATAGAAAAATATTTAATTTTACCTGAAGCAAGCAAAGGTTAAGAAAGAAATAGCCAAACACACGATGGAAATAATGCATCCAACGTAGGTGATCGTTTGCAGAGCCAATTCGTGAACGGGCGACATCTAAAATAATATAGCATTTTTAAAGAATGAACAATCACTTAAAAGTCAGTGATAAATTGTACTTGTAAGCCTTGCACATCCATGAGTACGGCAAAATTGGTTAAATGATTGCACGCGCAAACTGTATGAGTCTGATTTGTTGTTACTACTTCGCAACCACTTGGCGACCAAGTGCTAAAAAAATCAACGATTAATGATTATCAAAAAAAAAAACAGAAATACATAAATCAAAAAATAGCATTGATTCGGTTTCAAAATGGTACCTAAATAGCAATTCTAGTGACTTACTTTCGAATATAATCCCAATAAACGCACGTAGGATTCGAAACATTCTCCGATTGAAGATGTCTCAAAGTTACGTAAACCGGTTGCTGCAAAGGCATATGATGCTTTCGCCCGAATGATGCCGAAATCACTTTAGAATTGAGCATTCTAATGGTCTTCGAGTTGCTCCATGCTTGAGAGTGAATTTCGTTAACCGAATCAGGCTGAAGTAATTCCTCCAAATTATTGTAAGTAAAAAATACAACTTTCACAAGACCTTACAAAAGAAATATATATGTTAGATTTTTTTTTATAC
Source organism: Polydesmus complanatus (assembly GCA_034692225.1). NCBI lineage: Eukaryota > Metazoa > Arthropoda > Diplopoda > Polydesmida > Polydesmidae > Polydesmus > Polydesmus complanatus. Next base: position 68,239 of record JAQGAZ010000257.1, on the reverse strand, counting down.
AATTGCATTAAAATATTCGTTTACCATTTGTGGCCCTATCTAAAAGAGCTTCGACAGGCAGTGTGAGAACGTCTGACGAATGATTCCAAACAGAATTGGAAACATCATCAGCGTCGGGGAAATTCAGCTCTTGGATATTTTGCGTTCGTAAAACTTTAACGGCCATAACTGTTAAATATCACAACGATTAAAATCTGCTACATAAAAACAAAAAATTTTTTTTTACAAACGTACGTATGTTTTTATCTGACTGGACGATCATTTTCTCATAATTAATTCTTTCAGAAAGCAAATACGAATTCTCTTCCAAACCCAAAAGAAGAGCGGTAGCTGTTTTCATTTGAGCTTGTCGATTCAAGTCATTCCAAGAAGTTCGCTGCTCTGGTGTCAACAAATTACTTCCCGTTTCTACCACCGACTAAAAAAACAAAAAATATAATAAGTTCCTAATAACTTTTTCAAATTGCTTTCCTAATGTCTTTCAACGGTAAAAATATATTTTTTCTTCAAAAAACAAAAGACTTATTTATTTAATTCACGTATAAAAGTGATAAAACAACGAATGCATCAGAAAAAGACATTAGTAGAAGCTGCAGGTGTCAACATTAGGGAATTTACGATTTGCCGGCGAAATAGACATAGTAACTTAATGCTTACCTTCATCAGCTCCGTCACTACATTCTCCTTATTTGTGTTCGGTATTACTTTAATAAACTCTGACATTTTATGAGCCATCTTCTTGAGGATGGCGGTCGTTTCAACGACATCTCCCCCATATAAAAGTTTGCTTCGTGTAACTTGAACCAAATCTGCTGCGACAACCACCACCGCGTCGCCTTGTTCAATCTAATGACGACACACAAATTGAAAGCAAAGAGAAATTTTAGATCGTGTAATTATTAATAGACAGTAAATTGAAGAGAAAGAGACTCGCGCCAATGATTACGAAGGCACTTTTTAACATTATCAAATTAAATCGAAAGATGGTAGAGAAACTTAATATTACTCACTCTATTCGCTAAACTAATTAACCAAGCAGACTTGCAGTCGCTCAAATCGGGACTGTTTGGTGTCCAACGGATAGAATTGGAGTTACAACGCCATTTGGCAAAACCTAATAAAAAAAAATTTAAATGTTCAATCCGTGACTGTTAACGATTTATTTTAGTAAAAAAGAAAGTTGGTACTCTACCTGTAGTTCCGCTCGGGCAGTTTATGATTGCAGTTTCACCCTGTCGAGTCCAATTCCAATTCAGATCCCTAACTCTTCCAGGGATACAATGATCGGCTTTCAGATCCCAGCGGACTTTAGTAGGCAATGCAGTTGTAGCTTTAAAAAAAAATCATTTTATTTTTTTTTTGTAAAAAGAAAAAAAATTTAAATGTCGTATAATATAATGGGCTTAGAACTTACTGGTAGGTTGAGTATTGGGTGTTTGCGTCACAAAGTGCGTGGAATTCAATTTCCCGGACGAGTTGGTAGTATTGTACGAAGGATTGGGCGGAGGAGGAGGTAAAGTCGGTGGAACTTGAGTTGGAATCACCACAGAAACCGCTTTTTCCGTCTGATTTGTATTTGAAACATTTCCGTTGGTGTTAGAGATGCCGCTGCCGCCGATTCCCGCACCGACACTGCCATTTCCACCACTGATAAATAGCGGGGACGTTGTCGTAGGAACGTTAATAACCGGAATAACGGTTGTAGTTGATGATGAGACGGAATCCCCAGCGACGCCATCCGCACTTTCTTCAATCTCCCCGGTACCTCCATTGGGCTTAGTAACCAACGTGACCCACGATGGTTGTTGAGTGGTAGGAGCCAACCATGGAGGGATAAATCGGAAAGGCGTTGGGGCGGGAGTCGTTGATGCTGCTAAAATATTTACGTACAAAAGTCGAATAAATAAAAATATATTTTGCTCATCGAAATTTTTAAAATGCTATTTTAATTCGTGTTAAATCAACTTTTCTTTCAAGAGTGTTTTTTTTTTTTTTTTGTTACTCATGTTTTTATTAAGTTTTTAAAAAAATGTTTATTTTTAATTAAATACTCATTTCATTAGACGTCAATAGAGACGGATAGTTTTGTTTACATTTAATCAAACAAATTAAATTTTATCAAATTCTATGCGAACAAATGAAAGAAATGTTGAGTGAAATTCAGTTTAATTTACTTTTTATCTACTCGTTCACCGTGCACCTTCAAATAAATATAATTTTAAAAAATGAAAGCATTTTTTTTTCTCACTAGACTTAAATCTACCAAATACAACATAACAATAGTAGAGCAAAATTCACTGAGCTTTTAATTTAATTCAAACCTCGGATAAATTCTCCAGTTCAAACCGTTCGTTCAAATAATGAGTGGGAATGAAGATTTTAAAGTTTTTTTTTTTTTTTACTATTTTTTTTTTTCTTAAACTTTCATATCCCTAAATGTTAAACACACATCAGATCAGTTTCCCACAAACTTTTTTTTCAAATCCATTTAATTTTGGAATAAAAGGGGTTTCGTTTAGATGAGATTATGCAAAGGAAGATAAAATAATACTGTATGTAAAATTCTCTCACTTAATCTCTTCAGTCATGTTAAATATTTGCAGTCGATTTAGTCGGCAATTGAGTAAATCTTCCACGCTGATGCAAACTAATATTTGAATGAGTTGATGAAAAAAAAATGAGGAAAAAGCTCGGGGTTTACAATTTCTACACGTTTAAGTGTGTAGTTTTTGTCAGTGTTAACACTAATCGAATTTGCAAATCAAACAGAGAGAGAGCGCGAGATGTCGGTAGTGCATTGCCAGAATATAAATGCTGCAGGCCTACAGGTTTAACACCAGCCGGTAATTCATTTAGAATCAATTCAAAATGTAAATCCTCCACCAAACAGCGTGTATAAAGAAGATATATAATATATATAAAACTAAGCTTATAATAAAATAGATCGATTTGAACTGCAGATATTTATCCAAACATTCTCTCTCCTTTTTTTTTTTTTTTTTTAATTCGTATTTTCTACTAACTTCCAAATCCCACTTCGGGTTCCAAATTTTTGATGCTTTAATAGTGGTGCACGGAATGAGCAAAAACAGTAGGATGAAGAAATAAAAAAACTAAATTGAATTTCATAAGGTATACCGTAACCTAACACACAACTGATGAATAGAAACCGCAATTATAAGATAGATTTAACGTTCATAAATATTTATGTGCGTGTGTGTATATATTATAACCCTCATCTCTTAAATAAACAAAAACCAAAAACGCGGCTGCACGAGTTAGTTGATGGGTGGAAAAGATTGTTTAGTTGGCAATTGCAATGCCAATTTAATCCAATTGTCTTTGCAGCTTAGCAGTATTATTTTTATATACACCCTCCCCCTTTTCCCCTGTTTTTTATTTCCATCCTCAAAATTAAAAAATATACGGTATATATATAATATTTTTCCGCGTATAGCGCTAATGCCAAAATAAATAAATAAATGATAAAGATTTTCATATTATAATAAACAAATAATAATCTACGTGTCCTAGATGTTTAGCTTTACCATGCCATTTGCATTCAATTTATGCAAAAGTAGACAATAGATTGAAAAGGGAAGCGCTTGGAGATGGAATGAAAAGAAAATCTACGCTTTTTTAAATAAATTAAATTCATCCATCTAACGTTGTTGGGAGGATTCAAATAAAATCTCATTAAAGGTATAAAAAAAATTATTTTCTATACAAATGGCAGGGTGAGAAACCAAAGAATAATGAGAAAACACGTGTGCGATATAACGCATGCGTTCCACATTCAAATTCACACATTTACAACCGTACATATTATTTATATATTATATATTTTAAATAAGATTGAAACTTTTATATTATATACTATACTTTTGATGTGACGTTAACATACACACACACATACACATAATAATAATAATGTCAAATTTTACTGGGTAATCGTTTCAATTCAAATGTAATTTGGATTCGGTTTATTTTTCAATATTTATTTAGAATTTTGGGATGCTATGATAGAACTTATCTTTCAAAAATATATTATTATTTTTTTTTTTTTAAATAAAATCCAAATTCAAGTTAAAAGTCGTGCCAAAAAAAAAATAAATATTAAACACATACTGTAGTTGAAATACACAATAACGACAAAAAATAAAAACAGACAATTTAAAACAAAAATAAAAATGCTTCACCCAAAATAATAATAATAAAAAAAAAACGGTGCAAAACAAGCATTTAAAACAATAAAGCGGTGACATCTAAGCGAAAAAAGCGTGCAAACATAAAAACAAAAGCAAATAAAAAATAAAACAATTTGAAAGTATAAAATAATTTTCATTTTTCAAAATAAATAAATTTTAATTAAGACATTGAGTTTATTTATTTATTGTAATGAAAAATGCTTAAATGATTTATAGTCGTGCATAATATATTGTTTCCTACTTTTTCTTCAAATGGATTATTTAGTGCATTTGAATGTCGTCTACCTAAATGTGATTTATATTAAGTACTGTAGTATACATGTATCAATGGTTTACGACTACACTTATATCCTTTTAATAAATCAATAAAAATCCTCAATATTATAAGCATCGCTCTAGTTAGGAAACGAGAAATAGCAAAACGTTTTAATGCTAATTGACACCTAAGCCCATCTTAAAAATAAAGACCGAAAATGTATTTCTGGATTTTCTTCCACTTTAATCATTTCCATCCATCAAATGTAATTAAATAGCAACGTTTGAAAAAAGAAAAACTAAATTGTTGCAACCCCCAAAAAAACTTTCCTCAAATTAAATTTTAAGACTCATTAAGCAAATAAATGGTGCGATAATTCCCTAAATTATTACCGTACTCCCTCTTCTCTTGGCTCCAACAGTGTGCTTAGTTAAACTGTGATTAAAGTTTATTTTATTTTTTTTATCTTTTAACTTACAGCAAACTAGTTTTTTTTTACTACTCTTTCCCTTAATTTCTTCATTAATTTTATTAACTTGTTTGCAAATATGTGACTTTTAACAAGTTCAACTTTTTTAACAACAAAACGCGACATATAAAGCAATTAAGCATTCTTTTTTTTTTTTTTTTTCATTACTAAATAGCAAAACAATGTCGTATCAATAAAAGGAAAATTTTTTAACCCAAAACAAAAAATAATAAATAAGTAAATTTATTAATAAAAAAAAAAAAGTTAATAATTTATATAATTATGTTCTACCTGGCAAACACTGGTAGTGGGCTTCGAGATACTTCAAAGTGCCTGTACAGGGTTCTCCAAACACCGAAGTAGAGGCTTGAATTGAACAGCTAGTCTGCTGACTACATCTACACAGAGTAGTTTAAGGGTGAAGGTAGGGAAAACCACAAAAAAAAAAAAAAGAAAAAAAAAGATTTGAGATTTTTGATTTTGTTTTTGCTTGAACATAATAATAATCTGAAACACATAAGACCAACCAAGGGTCCGAAGAGGAGAGAGAGAGAGAGATAGACGGTGCATTAAGAATTATAAAGAAAAGAGAGAGTTGGGGAGGGGGGGGGATGTGAACCGGTCTGATATTTCTCTCTGGGTTTATACATTTTAAACCCTAAACAACAATGATATCGGTGATGGCAAGCGACTAGAAGAAGAAAGGTGAATCAGGTGAGGTTAAAAGGAGGATGGATGTGGGTGGGAGGGTTGATAACCTGACTTTCACTCCCTCCCCAGATAATAACAACAACAAAAAATAACATGTCCACAAAACAAGAAATCACGTTAGAAAAAAAAATAATAAAATAACAACAGACAGTTGAAAGTTATTAAAGCGGACGAGATACAGAGTTAATTGGAAAGAAGCAGACACTTTTTAGCAAAAGACTAGTAGTAGTAGTAGTAGTACGAGTTAGTTAAACCTAAAGAGATGACATAAAATTTCACACAAAACTTGCTCGCTGTCGGTTTTTTTTTTATCCCCAAACATCGATGAAAGCTAAAAAAATAATTATTAACCTTTTTTTTTTTGTGCGCGCTTTCTCATTGGCTTTCTCGTTTCATGATTTAAATAAACACGAATCCCAAATCAAATTGAATCAACGTATGCGGGTAAATAAATAAATAAAAAGTTCAATAACAAAAAATATAAATTCACATGTTGTGTTTATAAATTGAAAAAAAAAAAATATATACATGTATATAGATACTAGTATAAATTTATATATTTTTTTTAATGGGAAAGGGAAAACCCTCGATTGAATTTTTTTTTTTGTAAACTGACCTATCGCCACACACTTGTAGTGTGCTTCGACATATTTTAAAGTACCCGTACAAGGGTCACCAAAAACGGTGCTGGACACTTCCACCGTGCAATTTGACTTTAAATGACACCTAAAAAAACACACAATTTGTTTTATAAATCGTTTTAGTTGAAAATTTTAAAACTTAATAGAAAATAGTGTTATTTAATAGAAGGAGAAAAACAAAATAATAATCGCCCTCGTCAAGAATCTGAAATCGAAGAAATAATGTTATTAGACAACATCTGTTAACACGTCGTGTTCGAGATATTATTAGGCTAAAAGAAAAAGAAAAATTAGAAAAATTTACATTTAAATCAAATCTAGGCGAGGTTCAATGTTGGAAGAAAAAAAAAAACAGCGGAGAATTTTTGTTTATGTGATTTCCCACGTCGTTGACCAAGGTGAACTTCTCGTAATTCCAAATTACCTGTACTTTCAAAAGTCACTTAAAAAAGAAAAAAAAAAGATTTATACAACGCGTTTTCCAATTAATATTCATAGATTTCGCCTTCGATTTTAAAGCGGTCATCTTTGAACATTTTCTAATAAACTATAACTACGCTGAAATACGCAACAACGTTTTTACAGCCGTAACCGAGGTTAAATGCGTGCTATTATTTCTGTGCCTTTAATATGTTGAGAATACGAATAATAAAAATAGGGTAGTGTCTTGAAATATTACTTTTGTTTTGCCAGTAAAATTCTAATACTGTATTAAGTAAATTCGTATAAAATGTAAAAGAGAAAACCCCTAAAACTAATTTATTTAAGACTTGAAATACTTGTATTATTTTATTTTCTTAATAATAACCGTTTTTTTTTTTTAAATAAAATAAAATAAATTTAAGAGTAAACGAAAAAATCTTGAAAGCACCGTAGTACTTTTCATTCTATTTATTAATAAATAAACCCTTTATAAACCTTTTATGAAAGCATTTTTTGAATTGCTCATTAAAACATAATTATTTGTTTGGGAAGCAAACATGTGCGTGTGTATTCAGACAATACAAATATATGCAATTCCGGTTTTATAATAAAGAAACATGCAATCTCAAGTTTAGATAATTTTGATTAGTTCAAAAAATAAATAGACTTCTTAAAAATAATAAAGTTATATCAACGATAAGTTATCAAAAAAAAAAAAAAAAAAAAAGTTATTACTAGTAAACAAAATTATAGAATCAGACAAACCAATTCTCAAAATTAATATTCTAAAATAATAATGTAAAAAAAAATTAAAACAGCAACAGAATAATAATAAAGTTAATTCAGCTACTGTAGAATTAAAAAAAAATTGATTCAAATATAAGATGACCCAAATCAAGAAAATACTATCTTTTTTTTTAAAAAAAAAAAAAAAAAAAGGCAATAATTTTTAAGCAATTCCTTAATTTTATAAATACATAATTTAAATGAAAACCGGAAAAAAAATAATCAAATGGAGACCGGGGAAAATAAATGCATTCCTTTCTACAATAGAAAAGTACTGTACATGTATTGCACTTTTTTAAGTATCTTTTTAAAACGAAGTACTGTAGTGTATTTAGCTGAATGCGCCTAAAGCTAACCTAATAGAAATGGCGCTCAAAAGTAAATTAAAAACACTAATTAGCTCGCGATTGTCTTGCCTAATAACAGTAATAACGCGAGATATTACAGCGCAAAAATGACAGCTATTTATTCGACGAAATTAAAATTCAATGCGCAGATGTGCAGACGAAAGTCCGACAACGCTTATGCAGTATTACTTTTTTCTATCGTCAAATTCGTAATGTGCAGAAAGTAGAAAAGAAAAAAAACACAAACCTGTAAAAGCGCGCCTTTAGAAGTTAGCGAGAAAGAGTAAACCCAACCTCATCCCACCAAAAACAATATTAACAAAAAAGAATAACACGTGTAATAATAGCAAAATAAACTCCGAATGTTAAGTGAAAATATAATATATAAATATATAATAAAAAAAAATAAAAGAAGAAAGAAAATAAACAACAATACGTGCTGAGTATAACATTGTAATTCTCACTTCAAACAACTATGATGATAATAATAGGAGAGAGAAAAATAAGCAAGTAGAAAAGGAGAGAAAAAAAAAACAGTTTGCATTTTTATTACTGCGTTGTTTCTAAAATGTGAAGAAAACAACAAGGTTATAGAAAGATGGGAAGTGTGGAATGTGGAAAGAATGGCTCGATTCATCACACTACTTTCGCATTTGCTAATTTTTAGTTGAAAAGATGAAAAGCGCTTTTATTGTATTATGCGCTATGAATATATGTCTAGTATTAGTTCCAGTCGCCAGTATCAAGTTTCAAACACAAAACTTAAACTCAAAATGCTTATCATTAGTTGAAAAAATTCATATTTGCAAGCCCTAATTTTGTTGCCAAGTGTTGTTAGAATATCAAATTTGAATTGCCATTAAATAAAAAAAAAATAAAAACTGAAAATTATAACGAATTTCAAGTGTCTTAATACTAAATGAAACACAAAACCTTTCAAAATTCAAACATACCCAAAAATATTCGGCAAAATTTAGAAAAATTGGCTCCCTAAGTTTATATTAATTTAGATGTGATTAAACTACGTTAAAAAATATCATCATAAATCCAATCGTATAACAAAAACAAAGAAAAAATACCAGTACATTTTACTTTCTCAGCAAAAATGTTAGTTTGTTTTTTGTTATACTTTTCAAAAAAATAAATTATTGACTAATGAAATAAACTTTTAAAAAAGACTTTAAATATTTAATAAAAAAAAAAATTTAATAAAAACTTGGAATTCTGAAAATGGTTTAAACCATATGAAGAAAAAAAATATATAACATGTGCCCGAATATAATATAAAAAAAAAAACAACCTAACAAGAGGTCAAAAGCATCAAATGAAGCCAAGGGGAAAAAAAAGCAGAAGTTAAGAAGAAGAAAAAGCGATTGTATAGTCCTTATTTTGTACGTCGGCCATTAATCGCAACTTTAAGTCTTTTAAGAAAGATTTATGGCGTTGTCATATAATAACGAGATATGAGTAGGCAGCTATAAATCCCCCAGCTCGGTCCACTCATTCCACTATATATCTTCGTCCAAGTCGTAACTAATGGCTGGGTTATTTAATTTCCAACGTTAATAAGAAAAAAAAAAGCTGAAGAAGAATGGCGGAGAGACACCGAAGCGCTGACGTTAACAAATACCCTTCGATATAGTAAGACACATGTTAACAAATTAAGAAAAAGACTAGTTATCTGACATAATCAATACTAAATACGTGTAGCTCGTAAACGGAGGAAAAAAATAAATAAAAAGTAAGCTTATTTTTTTTTCTTCTCTCTTATGTATTAGGGCACCGGAATAAAAGCAAAAAAAACGAAGAGTCAAAGATGAGAAGAAAAAAAAAAGAATGAAAGAAGGAATGGAATTGAAGTTAAGATTTTCAGGAAGTGCAATTCGGTAAACAGTTCACGTTTAACCTGAGCAACAGCAAAGTTAAAACAAAACACACCAACTGAAAATATATTACATCGAAACAGACGAATAGACAGTGGTCACTAGGGGACGTTGCCGATGCAAAAGATGCTTTCGCTCTACAAACATTAACTTAGCTTTTCAATCTAAAATGTCTATCAAAAATAAGTATCGAAACCTCTCAAACTAAAAAAAAAATCTACGAATCAAAAACAAAAATAATTTGTATTTAAAGTTCTCTTATTTTTACTTTAATAAATAAAAGCGGAGAGGAATTTTCTTTAGCTTTTTTCTTTGTTTTTGTTTTGATATTTTTCTAATTACTTTTCATAAAGAGAAAAAAGCAATTAGAAATACATATCTGCTATTCTTTATTATTCAATAATGTATGATTTCATTAGCGAATGTATAAACACCGCCAGTGCGTTTTGTTAAAGCGGGCGGCGGAGGCGTTGAAATTAGGCCAGAATAGTTCGCCAGGGCCAACTCACAGAGTTCAAATCTCGTACACGCTTTTGCACTTTAATCAATTCCCGTCTGAATTGCCAACTTCCATGTACGTCACGATTTTCGATCTCCTCGAATGCCAGCACACATACACATCGGGATTGTGTTCGCTATCGAGTTGAATTGCAAATAACTGCAGCAGCAGCAGCGATCGAGAAAACAACAGCAAAAAAAAAAATCTACGTTTACATTATTATATTACACGTACGTTTTATTTGTACGACGAGCGCAAACTGCCCATCAAAGACGAACAAAATAAAACTCACTAATTGCGCTGATTTAATTTCGAACAATCTAAATTATACTTTTTTAGTTTTCTTAAAAAACTAAACTAACGTTTGATTTTTGTCTCCCAAAGTAAAAAAAAAACGAAATTTCCCGAATTACCGGTACAAATTTATAGTTTCCACTAATCTTTGTTTTTTGGGAAAATAAAATAAAATAAAAAATACGTTGTTACGTTTTATAAACAAATTGTTTTTCTATAGTATAATGCTACCAAAGGACATATTGTTTGTTGTTTAGTTGTTCGAATGCATTGAATTCGGCGGAATAACGTCAAAATTGGATGAATTATAAGAAGCCAAAGGAATTTCGACGACATAAACTTCAGAGTTTAGTGGGAGTTAAAAATGAAGAAAGAAAAGAAAAAAAAAAGCAATATCAACAAAAATATACGGTATATTTTTTTTTTTTGTTAGGTCACGTAAATAAACCAAGTGCATTTTAAAAACGTGATACATTACCACAATACTGTATGTACATTTTATGTCACTAGAGAAATTAAATTTTTCGAAGAAAACTACATATGTAAGACCCTATAGGACCGCATTCTTTAGCTTCCATCCAACCAACTAAAAAAAAAAATTCTGGAAAAAAGTATGACGAAATAAAATATATAAATAAAAAAAATGCAGTCGTTGACTTTACACAGTAAATGCCAAACATAATAGTATACCTATAAAAAAAATAATATTGTTTAAAGACATGAGAAAAAAAGGAAAACGAGGAATAAAAAAAAATTCTCCCCAAAAAAACAATTTTCTACATTTTTTAATAATAAAATTGAGGAAAAAATAAGAAAATATTTCGTTCCATCCTGTACAAGTGGATCAGGAAATAAAGTCCTTAATAAAACTAAGCGGAAGCAACAGCAGCATCTGAAAAGTTTTAAAAGACAAGATATGGGAGTACATGTAGCCTACATGTATTGTACGAGTACATACAATATTTATCATTATTTCGTCGACCTATAACCTAGTTGAAATTAAAAAAAGATAAATATTTATACATTTTTACTTATTATAGACAAGTAAATGAGCGAGAGAGATGAGAAGCAGACCGTGTTATAGCCATTAATAACAAGAGTCCGGCAGCGGCAAGTCTGTCAACAGCGTGAACAAACACAATTTATGAAATAAAACACATCGCGCTTTATGCATTTAGATTCAATTAAGATAAAAAACCAACAACAACAAAAAACCGACTGATGTTCATTTTCTGTTAACTAACCTTTTTTTCTTTTTCATCGTTTAAAAATTGTACAGTTTATTTTTTTTTTCTTTTTTTTTTTTTTCAATTAATTATTTATTAACATTTTCCGCATTCGGAAATATTGTTAGCACCCGCAACACGTCATCGACAATTGTTTTTCTATTCCGGATCCAATCAAACAAAAGCTAAAAGGGTAATTGGAAGAGTGCTAAAAATTAAGAGTAAAGTATACAGTACTTTTTTTTTTTTTTCTTATTATTATTTTTTTTTAAGTAGAAAGAAGAAGAAAAATAAGATGGCGCGCCAATTGAATTGCAACTAATTAGATAAAAAGCGAATACGAAAAAAAAAAGTTTAAGAAGAGTAAGTGTCATTTCCAGAACGCATCGAGAAAAAAAGGGAAGAGAAAAGAAAAACAATTTCATAATGAAATTAAACTAAGATCTTTCTTTCTTTTTTTATTATTTTATACATCTCCTAAGAAGTTTTTCCTATTGAAACAACGGAATTGGATGTAATGTAATTCCACCGCTTCCAACTTAAGACTCGAGTATACAGGATGGTCCAAAATGATCGAATTTGCTTTTAAATTAGGTCTTTCAAAATTTCTAACTAATTCCTATTAACTCTATTAATCGCTTAAAAATTTAAAGTGTATCTATCAGAATTTAAAAACCAAAAAAAAAAACCGATTAAAACAATACGAATAAATTTAAAATTTAAATTTCTCCTATATCATCTTAAAAGAACCACCCTGTAATCATCGAATGACTGCGGGGGGGGAGGGGGGGGGGGGGGCAGAAAGTAAAAGGGACACGAGGCAATTTGTTCGATACTGTACTTTCATCTTAAGACGCCTATTTCGTCGTCGTTAAAACCAATCAAAAGTGGTAATCTAATTAAGATGTTTTCCTAAATCTGCTAATACACTTGACGTAAATAGAAGCGCGGAAAAAGCTTTTCTGTTTACATTCATCACAACTATTCGCTAACAAAAGCGTCAAGAGAGAAAACTAAAGCTAAAGGGATGAGAGAAAGTGAGTGAGATGAAATCAGCAAAAGAGAAAGAAAAATTTAAGTAACTCTTTAAGATCAATTAACACATTTAAAAAAAATCAAAATCTTTCAATTAAAATTTTCATAAGATCACTAAAGGGGTCCCTCACAATCGCCTGAAAGATGTATTTAAGGTTATTCCAGGTGTTAAATTGCACGTTTGTAGCTAAAATGTATCAAATACTAGATCATAAAAATTTGAGAATGTAAAGGAATGCGCTTATTAATAAAAGACTGGCGCAACATTTAAACTTAAAAGATAGAATAATTATTAAACATAAATAAAAAAAATGTATTTTAAATTTAAAATATAAATTAAGGAATAGGCAAAGCTAATCGTAGAAAGAAAGAAAAAAGCTATAAAATGTTAGCAACAAGTTTTTCCTATTTAATAATTTTAGAGCTCGCGCATCATTTTATTACTTTTAAATTAAAAATGTATAATAAAAAAAAATCAAAGACGATTATTCTTTTTTAAAAAAAAAAAATAAGGCGGTTGAGGGGGGGGGGGGGGGTCGTATCATTGATAATTACAGTCGTTTCTCGTAATTTCCATCGCTTTGGGGAAATTTGTGAGATGAACAGCAAAACCCCTTTCTTTTCAACTTTCACGACCGGTCCTTTCCAATTACAAAATCGCCGACATCTTATTTGCGGAGTTAAACACATCAATCAGAAAATAATAGCTGCAAAACATTTTCCTAAGTGAAACTCATTCTCCTAAACAAAAAAAAAATTTACATCTAATACCGGTATCAAAAAAAAAAAAAAAAAAAAAAAATGCAAATCATAAAAATTGCCCTTCTCTAAAATAATTTCAACACATTTAATCGATAAAATTCGATTATCAAAAGCTTCTTTTTTTTTTTTTTTTTTATTACCGTATTTCATTTTATTATTTTTACGAAAACCTAACCATCAATAAATAAACCAATTTCCGAAATTCGGACCTACAGTAAAATGTCGTAGAAACTATAGAATTCCCTAAAGTAATTACATAAAATAGCAACCGCATTTCCCAAAACATGAACGTTTAAATTTCCTTGGATTTCTATTCATTAAAAATCTATAATTTCTTTCCCTTATGCCTTTGGGTAAAGACATAAAAATGTCAGAGAGGAAAAGAAAAGAAAGAAAAAAAAAAAGAATCTAAGGCGTTATAAATAAAAAGCAGCTTAGGAGAAACGAACAGGTAAAACTCGTAGATTTTGATTCTCAATTCAACAACGCGAGTCAAGTGAAGATGACGTGACAAGACTTTAATTTGAACATCAATCGGTTTCAACTTTTTCTCTTTTTTTTTCTTCTTTCAAAACGAGTTCAAAACCCCTTGTTTAGTTTTTTTTTTTATCGCCATCGCCAGCTGCGCGCATGCGTGGTGTGTGGAGAAGAGGGGTGGGGGCTTACCTTTCTTGTAGAACTCGAAACGACCTGGCAGCGATGCAATTGACGCTCCATTCGGTGTTGCCATGGTCGTTGCAAATGGTGATGCTGAATCGGCCATAATTGGCTCGGATCAGATGGATTAATTGTCCGTTATCACAGCTAATTTGTAGTTTGCTTCCTTCGCAAGCGTAGGCTGTCCTATAGTGCGGCCTCTCTGCAAAAACACAAAAACAACGACTAATTAGTTAATACACTTTTATAGTTTTATTACGATTAATGAACGCTAATCCCAGACACAAACAAAAATCCCCCTTAGCGCAAAATCAGTGTGTCGCCGCACTGTGTACCCAAATCAAATCAATTCCAATTAACGGGCATTAATTTTAACGTCTAATCACATGGTCATGAGCTTTATTTTATTTTATTTTTTTTACGAACGCGATTAAATTGACAAAGGGCTCGAACCCCAATATATTAGTACGATAGTAGTCATCTGTTTTAATTAAATAATTTTATTTTAAAAAAATCAATCAGTCGAGCAACTGTGTACTTCTTTCTTTATTTCCACAAAAATGGTATGCAAGAGTCGCAATTGATATTTGATATTTGATGTTGAAACTCTTAATGATAGGTCTACGGATTTGGCTTATCTGATTATCTCAAAATAATTATTATGCTTTCTGAGATTAATCACTTTGAGAAGTGAACGACCAACATAATAAAAAGATTAGCAAAAAATCAGCAAAAATTTACTTTTTTTTTTTAATGAAACAAAGCGAAAATTACTCTAACAAGACATTTTTAACCATTTAATTTAATTTGCAAACCGCTTATACGAAAAATCCTTCACGCATAAGGAAAGTGCAAACAAAATCTCAATCGCATATTATCATATTGTTACTGTTTACAGTCTATTTATCCTAAAAATAAAATTATAATAATATTAAATTTCAGTTAAGTTTGTTACACTTGTTGAAAGCGCCTCATTGATGCTTCTTTTAAAACCATAATTGCTCGAAAAATATTTGTTAAGTAACATAAACATTAGATAATAAAGCACACATCGCTATTAAAAAAAAGAATCCAATTTTAGCATAAAGATAGTGCGTTAAGTTGCTTCTGCGCTGCACAAGACCAATTAAAAAAGCCATTAAAAGATTAAAGCTAATTAAATAAAATAGCGAGCAGAAGAATTTAAGAGGAGAAACAAAAAAAAAAATTCTCTCATGATAACATTAAAAAAAAAATGGTCTTTTTAAAGAGAAGATTTTTAGAAGCAGAAAGTGGCTTTCTATTTTTCACGACGTTTTCAACTCCAACGCCATCTGGCACCGACAATATTATTTGTGTTCAGAAAAAAGAAAAACGCGAAAAAAAAAAAAAAAAAGAAAGAAAGAAAGAAAAAGCATACTCTTGTTATTCTGATAAGGGATTTTTAAATTAGATATCCACGTACAATTCCGACGAAAGCGCGAAACGGATCGTCGTCTCGTGTAACGCTCAACCGATGGAAAGAGAAAGAGTAAAAACAACGTCGTGAGTCATGTCTCACTTGCATTAGGAGCGTTAACTGTGAAAAATACTTGATGGAACCACCAACTTACCCACTTGATCGCCACCAATCCCTACCAACCCCCCCCCCCCCACATACACAACCTAAGCCGCTTGACAATAATTTTTTTTTTCTTTCTTTCTAAAAAGACATCAAATTCGATGGTAGTATATCTAAAGAGAATGGCTAAAAGAAACACACCATGAGTCAGAAATAATAATAATAAAAAAAAAAAAAAAAATTAAAGAATGTAAAACCCACAAAATTCCTAATACACTGTACATGTTCCCTTCAAATTAAAAAAAATGAGATGATGCTCTTTATGTGTATGTTAAGTCGACTTAAGAAGCAATCATGCGTTCAACAAGTAATTTATCAATTTTTCTTTCCCTCTTTCATTTTATCATTTAAAAAAAAAATAATAAAGACCAAAAAAAAAAAAAAAATTTATTCCCCCCCCCCCCCTCCTTTCTCATTTTTAAGCAATGCTTGACTGCTTTAATTACTACTTATAGATTTTTTTTAATTCTCAAAAAGCCGCTTATATCTAACTCTTACTCACTCTCATGACAGAATACCCCTTTTTCCTTTTCCCCGTCAACCCCCACAACATGGTGAATAAATACGAAAACGATGGATAGAGTTTGTGGAAAGTCTAAGCGTGACAACGACAGCGCCACCAATCAACAACCACAAATTTTTTTTAAAAAAATCGTAATAAATTCACATTAATCCTCTCGATAGGTTTGTGATTTCTTTATTATTATGTGTTTAGGCCGTTCTCCTAACAACAACAAAAAATGGATGCAATAAACGAACTACCAAAAAGAAAGGTGCTTTATTTATCGAACTGAAAATACAAAAAAATGATTAAAAAAAAAAAAAACTTTATAAGTAAAAATAAATAGATTCGTTCTTCATTTATTTAATCGCAATTAAAATAAGAAATATATCTTGTTTTTCGTTGAGTTTTAATTTTGAATAGGAAATGGCAACTTCATTTAAATTGTCAAGTCTTCTTACGCCGAATTGAAGTTCATTTTTATGAAAGCCTTCAAGTCTGGAATTCAAATAATTTCCATCCCTACGAGAATGACTTTCGGTTCTACGAAGCGCAAAAACATTCAAAATGTCAAAAATCTCCAAAAACAAAATAAATTCATCTCTCCCTCTCTAACTTTTGAACGAACAAATTAATGATTGCTAGATTTTGAAGAATCGAAAATTCGTAGACTAAATAAAAATTACCTCTCACTCACTCCCCCCTCCCTCTCAAATAATTTTAATCAAAACAATTCCTCCCCCCCCCCCCTTCCCTACACCCGAAAACTTGACTGATCACACACTTCTATCGAAGAGAACGACGCGACGTTAAATAGACGAAATGGGGTGGGGGGAACTCGCGAGCTGGGAGGGAATAGAATGCAAAACTCTTTGCTTAAAATTAATTTGCATATCATTGTTCGAAGGTTGGCAAGAATGAATGAATGAATGGCACACGAGAGTTGTTTTATTTGATTATTTGTGCGCGCGCCTCATCTCACTCTTCAATCACCTCCCCTCCCCACTTTTCTTCGTCGGAAAATTGAGAAAACAATATGTCGAAGAGCGTGAGAGATGCTAAAGTCTTGAATAATCGATCCGACTACTAAAGATCCCCCCCCCCCCCCGCCATCCCCTTAAAGCTTAAAAAGATGCTTCGCGTGTTTATAGTGATTTCTCATAATTAATGTGTGGCTGCGATTGGATGTTTGTGCCCCCCAGCGCCCTTACTTCCCCTCCCACACCATTCGAGTAAAGCGAGTGGGGGGGGATGCACTTTCCAAGACCTAACTCCACTCTCGATTAGTAAGTAGCAGACGACGACGAAGAACGTAATTATTTTGATCTACTCGATCGATTCAATCTCTTCAGTTCGCACTCATCCAATCAAGTTCATTAGCGGAGAACGATAACGGTGATGGCGACACGTGTTCCTCCGCCAAACTTTCGAAATCCCCCTTCTCAAAACAACACCACCCCATACTCTCTCTCTCTCTTTAAACTTCTCGAAATAATGTCTCATTTTATCGCCAGCCTCGGCCCAATTTATCATTTTTGACTGGCGAAGACAAGAGTTGAAGCTCTCGCGCTAGATTAAATAGTTGTGGTCAACTATATAAGAGACGCGATTGAAACGAGGGTGGCGGCGACAACAATAGACACCACGGGTGCTAGCGGGGGCTTCATTTTCACACCGTAATAAACGTGACTGCGGTAGGAACCGCGTCAATCGCGGTCAACGAAATTTGTCCCATCGTTATTTGTTTATGCACAAATAGAGCGTGAGAGAAATACTAATCCGCGACGAAATCGATGAAAGTAAAATCAGCATACAGTACTAATAAAATTATTATAAATGCTTATCGCTTGCTGCTAGCTAAACCAATGAATTTATTGGCAGTTAAAGGTTGCAAAATATGATACTAAAAAACTAATGATTAAAGGATATAATTTGCAAATAAACCTTTTAAAATTGTCATTAAAGAAAATATAAAATTGCGCTCTCAACAAACGCATTTCACTAATTCCAGGTTCTCCGGAATAGGTTTCAGCTCGAGCAGAGCGCTGTGTCAAATTTTAATACAGTTCTAAGCCGCAGCTTTTGCTTACTACTGAAACTTATAAATTCAGCAAGCTTTTAGAGAAAAGACAGATAGTTAACGGCAGTTGTAAGCGTTACGATGTAGCTGAATGTCAGTTCAGCATGAAAAGCGGACCCAGAAAACAACTTAGAAGCTGAAAAATAATTTTGACTGACGACTACAAAACATTGTGGGAAGTAAATATTAAAATTAACAACTAAAAAGCAGTAAAAAAAATTGAATTAGGTAACTTAAGATTTTAAATTAAGTCGCTAAACCTTAAAAAGAAGAGTTTGACATATAACTAACCCTCGAAATTAGATCGCTAAATCTTTTTTTAAATTTTAGCATTAAATTACAAAACATCTAACGTTGTTTTCCTAATGATAAAAATAAAATTAAGTGACCGAAGCTCGCCGGCTTACAGCTTAAAAACACACTGCCCCTAAATCTACTAAATACGATTACAATTTTTAAATGAGAATTTATAGCTTGTAACTGACGACAAAAAGCTTTAAAAAAAACTAGCGAGCGAATTCACCCCTACGTACACGACGATTGCGCGTGCATGCGTTGCAGATAAACAAAAATATTGCGGGGCATTGCATGCGTCGGTAGGTAAAAAGTGAAATATTTGAAATTCTCGACCCTCCTCAACGTCGCAGCGCCGAAAGAGTGAAAAGTTGTTTCAGCTTCTCTCCCTCCCCACCTCTCTCTCTCTCTCTCATCCCAATTAACTTATCTATTTATGGAAAGCACTTAAGTATCTAAATAGTCACCGAGTGAGCAGACAAGCAAGAGCTTCACCGTATTCGGCACTTGCGAAAAAGAGAGAGAAAAAAAAAAGATGCGCGATTTAAATCATATGACGACTAAAAACAACGTTTAAGCGACATTGCGGGCTGAAACACCCCCACTCTTTCCGGCAAATAAATATTAGCGGAATATATACAAGTCGTATCGACTATCAAACGAGTCAACGTGGGAATTATTTATCGTGCGCATAACCCAAAGTAATGATGTCATACGCTTTACAAAGAAGAACAAAGATGCTGGAGAGGAGAGAAAGAAAGAAAAAAGATGATGGTAAAAGACGTAAACTTTTATCACACTCCAGCGATTTTTAACTAAAGTATCGTTTAGTGTTTCCTTTGGAGTGCGAGATGGAGCGGAAAAGACACGCTGCCATATTTCCCTGTGTAAATATGCGCCATATATTTAATTTATTTCCCCCCGATATCGTAATACTCAGATATTGAATAACAAGTTGCCACTTTCCGTACCAAAATAAAATAAAAAAGATAACCCTAAAATTTCGTTATAACTACAGCATTCAATGCCTAGAGATTTTTTAAGTACGATATAGTTTTTTTTAAATACCCTTATAAAAGTTTCATAATACGGTATGCATATATTTTCTTAAAAGTTAGGTTTGCTATTTTCCGCTAAACAAAAATGAACCTCAAATTCGATATAACTGGGAATAATTTTTAAGTCTTTTTCATTTTTTCGCTCTATTGATCTGAATTTCCAAAATTGTTTTTCTAGTGCCTTTGAATGTTGGTCCACAGTGCCCAAATCGTTCGAGTGAAGTACGTTTCAATTGAGGCAAGAAACCAAAGCTTCGGTAATAAGATTACGTGAGTAGTAGAGTTTTTGGCCTCTTTGGATCCGGGTAGCCCTTTTTGCCTCAAAAGCAAAATTATATACCATTAAATATTATGCATCGGTAATTATTAAGCTGGCTTTCGAACGCAAAATATTGACATCTAAATTTTATAAATGTAAACTCAATAAAGACAGGTTATGGTAGCCTTACTGAGATCAATTTTAATTAATTATTATTGAATCTGCCAATTGGATTCGATACTCGAGATTAACGTAAATCTTAAAAAGAAAGACTTTAAAAACAAGAAACTTTCAACTTCTGGATCCATCCCAGAATCCAGCTCTTCAATCGCCTTTTGCACTATCCATTACCGCCCCTTATGTGATTGTTGTAAAAATCCCAACCAAATAAAGAGCCAAGAAGAGTAAAAAAAAAAAATTCAGCGCTAACATGTACGATTTGTGATGATAATATATTATTGAGCAAAAGTCTAACTGTATGCACTTCCATTATCCCTTTTTTTCTCCATCTTTTATATGCCCTTACTCTCTTTTACACGTTTCCCCCTTCTCTCCCCCCCTCCTCCTCCGCACATAACTTAGGTTTGACGCCATCGCCTGCCGCCAAACGCCATATACAGTGTATATTACACAGGCTGGTGGTGATGGAGAATCGAATAAGCAGATGTTTACGCGCTTCTACTCTATCTTCGGCGCAGAAAAGGCACAAGTGAATAAGCGCCACAATTCGTCGATGCAAAAGTGTACATGTAAAAGTAGTGCAACAGCTCAACTGTGAAGAAAGAGAAGTAATAAATTTTTGCTTTTCCACTTTTACCACGCATGAGAGAAAAACACAAGATGGTGAAAAGAAGAAGAAAAAAACCGAGAGAGAGTATGGTGACAACAAATGCGTTTTCCATCTAAGATTTCCAAAGATGATGGCTTGGAATAAAGTATCCAGGGAAGCGTTGGAGCGGGTTCGAGAGAACCGTTAGTTTCCATTAAGAGGATACCCCGCACCCAAAACTCGTCATTAAATTTTTCCTATTTTTTGTTAATTGGAAAAGTACTTGTACTGGCCATTATTAATAATTGCATAATTATATATGTAATACAATCACAGAACTAACGCAGCAACATTATAATTTATTGACTTTTTATCCTACTGTATTTCAATTATAATACCGTAACGTATTTAAATGATTACTAAATTTAAAGCCATCAATAGAATGGAAACCAATTTCTGTTAAAAATAGAAGCAAATTTACAACAAGTTTCTCCTTGTATTAAGAGTAAGTTTCTGCTCAATTTAGAACTAATTACTGCACATGTTCAAACAAATTTCGGTACACTTCTTAAACCAAATAACGAGTTTAAACTTAATTACAGTATTAGATAATTTAAGTACCAAACGAGTTTCTTTAATCAATTTGAAACGAAATTTCGCTTTAATTAACTTTTAAATTTTAGTTTTTTTATACTCGCTCTTGTTGTTTAGTTAATTAATTTCGTTCAAAACTCTCCCTTCCTACTACAAGTACATACCGTAGTTCCAAAATCCAATTTCCTTTATTTACGAACCTATAGTTGAAGTTTTGTCATCACACCACTCGAGCGTTTCATCATAGCGCATTTGGTGTCGGATAGAAGAGCTGCCCATTTGACACCACAGCCAAAAAAATAAATAAATAAATAATAAAAAAAGAAAAGAAAAGAAAGAAAATTGGTTTCTAGAGATACAATTTTTGGCTTTATTTTCACTTCATAACTTTAACTAAAAAAAGATGAAAACATGGTAAAATGGCCGTCTTGACATCCGGAATAGATCCGCAGCCTTCACCTATGTATATTCAACAGCGCTGAAAGCGTAGAGGAGGGTAGGGTACCAAAAAAAAAAAAATTGGCTGCCATTTTGATGCCTAGTCTTAAAAGGAGTATCGAATTCCTTCAACCAGAGGTTACAAAATACCTGCACGCCATATTGGATTTTTCAGGATTGGCGGATGCGATAGCGAGAGAGAGAGAGAGATAGAGCGAACGAAATAAAAAATTCTTTCGCTGGATGTGACGTTATCTTAAAAGGGGTCATAACACATTGTTGAAATATATCTAGGTCAAAGGATCTTTTTCAAAGAAGACATTTATATTCCTGAATTCCCCATCGGGTTCCATGTGGATAGAAAAACGAAAAAAAAGGATGGAAAAAAAAAGTTGAAACCGGAAAATGGCACCACATAACCGGATGTTATTTGATTAAAAAAAAATAATAATAATGTTTTTATCTAATTATGATTATATTTTTTTTTTTCACTTTATCTCTTACTCACTCTTCTTTTAGTCGTTTAATTAACAAACGGTAGAATAACTGCAGGAAATAAGCACTTAAATTTTACTGCATGTATTTTTTTTATATATATTATCGATAAAAAAAAAAGCGACATGTGACGAAGTTGATAACCGAAGCAACGACCGGTCAACTCATTTTTACAAACGTTTATTAACAGTTATCCTTTCTCATTAAATACACAATCATAAATTTTGATTTGGAAGAGAGAAAGAGAAAATAGGGAAAACTATTTCGACGACTTCGCCAGTCATAATAATCGGAAACGATATATGACAAACATAAATCACCATCAAAAAATAATAGTTAATATTCTCGCTAAATTCCCCCCTCCCTCCTCTATTCGCGTATAATATTATCCTCTATTCTCTAATACAGTATTATGATATTAAACGCTCGATTCTGCATGATCACGATTCACGGCTAGAATAACCAAAGCAAATAATACAGTACTTCCCAAAATTTACAACACCATTACCAGAATTTTCCCCCCTAATAAATAGAAAACAGTGCAGTACTACTCTGCAATCATCTTTTGATGTACATGTACTGTACCCAAAACGTTCCTCACCATCTGGCAACGCGTTTAATTTATAATCTCTTTAAAAAAATTATTTGAAATAAAAAATCAACAAAAATTCAGCATAAACAATCAACTTCTTTTTTTCTTTAATAATTATTAGCAACTACAACGTATACATTTTTTTTTGTTGAGAATTATTCAAATAATCTAAAACCTTAATTAAAGCGTGTCAACATGCAAGAGTTAATTTTCAATATATAATTTTCATTATAAACGCGAGTTGCACATTTACCAGTTCCAAAAATATATATACTTTTTTTTTTGACATTTAATTCCGCAGTATAGCAATTAAAAAGCAATTAATAGAAAATATTTTTCTTTTTTTCTCTCTCTCCCTCTCTCTCCTTCTCCCTGTATTTCGGAATTAGGAATAAATTATTAATTAACATATTAAATTTTTAAACACGCGGTGTACAACAAAATACACCGCATATGCAAAAAGTAATCATTAAAAATAGCCTTTCCCTCTATTAATTCCAACTTTTACCTTCTCCCCTCAAACAACATCCATTCCCATCCCCCCCCCCCCCCCCCCGGTTCTCTCTCCCGGTCTCTAAATGGGTAGGGTAAAAAAAATAATATTCCGAACAGACAGGTAGGTTAATTAGCGTCACGTAATCTGATTTTGACATTAATCACGACATCTGAAGTCGAGGCGGATGAGAAGAGAGAGAGAAAGTTGGGTAAAAATGTCGGCGAAATAACAACTATATTATTGCACTACAAAGGCTCCGTTCGCCGCTATGTTTTTAAATTTGAAGCAAACCGTCATTAATTTCCCATCAATAACTCCTCCCCTTTCTCTAATCATCATCATACACCTCCTTAAACAAAAAAAAAATCTTTTTATTTTTCTCACTCCCCCAAATAAAACTCAATCTCTCTCTCTCTCGTTCTCGAACGAAAAATAAAAAGTGTGTATATGTATAAGAATAATAGGAGGAGAAATAATCGCATCAAATTTACAGAAGAAGAAGAAAAAAAGAGCACTTAAAATTCAATTCACAGTCGACGTTTAGCATCCGTTTCTTTTCTCTCTCATTCTCTCTCTCTTTCCAACACTTGAATATTGAGCACCGGCTTATTCCATATTTTCTTCCACTTTTCCAAACGTTTTTCTTTCTCTCAGAGCTGCCTGCCAATTCTTTTCCATCCAAAACCAACCCGCCCCATCATCCCCTTAATTTCGAACTTCACCCCCTTCTTCTAAAAAATTCCCTACGTTCACAACTCTCCCTCCATCTCCCACCTCCTCCTCCTCTTCATCTTGCTGGAGCGTGAAGCGAGCGAAATTTAAAAATGGATAAACGTCATTCAAAATTGATATAGAATCTAAATGTGTGGTCTCCTCCATTAAAGATGATCACGTGGTATCTTTTTGCCTAAACTTCGCTTCATATTTTATTATCTGCTTTGAAAACTCGCGTTCTTCAACGTTTACAAAATACACACACACACACACACTATTTTTTTTTATTTATTTATTTTTTTATTAAAAAATAAAATAAAACTGAATTTTTAACGAGATATAGTAAAAGTTTACGAGATAAATCATTCGTAGAATTGCATCAAATAATAATAATAATAATGAAAGATATTTATTCGTTTATTTCCGAAAAATATTCCGACTACAATATTATTCATGCTGTCAATTATAGTTTTAATATTTATTATTTTAAACTATCATCAAACCTTAAGCAAAATTATATTTAAACAAAAATGAAAATATTAAAACTGGTACCCAAACTTAAAATTAGAGAATTAAACCCTTCAACTAAAAATTCAAATTAGCGATTAAACTAGTTGAGAATGACGATTAATGATTAAAAATAATGCCTAAAACTGACGAATAATATTTTAAAATTGTCTTTACAATTTGAGTTAACTAAGTTAAGAGCTTCGTCCAAGATCTTGAAGATTATGAGTCGGGATGGGACAGCAAAAATCAAACATAAAATAAGCAACAAAAAATTGTAACTTATAAGTAAAGATTAAAATTAACCCTTTAATAATTAAAAAGTTTCAATTTAAAAATATAACCACTATTTCGTCACCTGACTATGCGAGTTTCATTAAACAAAAATGTTGAAAACCAATAAAAAAAAATAATTTCGACTTGACATTTTGTTTTTTCAAAAATAACTACAGTATTTCAAGTTATTTGGTCCACTACAGTATCATGCCCCACCCGTGTATTCAGCATTTACACACACATACAGTACATCGATGTTTGGTGGCTGCTGTAAAATCAAGAGAATTTTTTTTCTCTTTCGCCTAACTTTTTTTTTTTTTTTTAATATTCAGCTTGTGTGTTCACTTCCATCCTCCTTCTCCCCACCCCATTCTCCCTCACCCACTCCTCCAGGCGGATGCTGAAGAGTAGCTGGCTGCGGCAAAGACACAGCTGCAATTGGCAACACGTTTCACTCAATTAAGCAGAAGATAAAAGAGAAGAAAAAGAAAAAAAAAATATTCATCAAACATCACATACCTCACACTCACCCACCCTACCACCCATACCCCGCAACACCGTGTTTCCAGATAGGTTGATGTATATTGATTAGGTGAACGTCTGCTACACATGAAAATATCGACTGCATTTTTGTTTCCATTCAAGAGAGTAAAAAAATATAAATTGAGAAAAAAACTTTCTTGGAACAAATATATATAGCCTACTGGTATAAAAAAAGATAAACAAAATATAAAAAAAAATTTTAAAACTGCCAACTTAAGCTTAAAATTAGAGACTAGGGCCTAGATCGTTGATAGCAAACTTATGATACGCAGGTCAATAATTGTAACGAATGCGTCATTTCTGCGGATAAAAATGGGTCTTAAAATAACCAAAAATAACATTTAAAGTTCAACAATAAGTATTACTGAGTTCTATCAGTGTTTTAAGTGTTCATTTATCGATTGAATCCTTTTTTGTTTGCTAAACAAAACTCGATCTACAAATGTGTACTCTTGATTTTATAAATGTTTATCACGCAAAACTTAGTGCACATTTTCGCTTATCAATGGCCTAGACCCAGGAATCGCCTGTTTATATCTTGATGCTGAAGAAGAAAAAGGTAAGTTTCTTCTAAGTAATCCCAAGCTGAAGAAAAAGAAGAAAAAAATTGTAGTCAGACGACTTGTTTTCATTATCGATACAATAATGCTAATGAAAAACCATCAATTTATTTCGCAGACACCAAAACATTTCGATCAAAACAGATAAATAAAAGCCGTAACGCTACTTGTCCTTTTTTTTCTTATTGAGACTAAATAGCGTCTACAGCGCACCTAATCCAACGTCACTCGTTATGCTTGTGATAAAAAAAAAAGACAAAAAAAAAAACATTTCATAAAAAAAAAAAAAATTAAATAAATGAAAATTTAAGTTTCGATCTTGTCGAACGACGCAATTAATGTCGTCTGCATTTACACGTAAACAGTGCAAATCACAGCCAATTACTGTATGGCTATAAACAAAACGGAAACAATTATAATTTAAAAAAAATAATAATAATAGTACGGTAAACAAACAACACAAAACAACTAATTTATTTTTTGCAATTAAAAATATTATTAAAAAAAAAAAAAATGACTGTAGTAAATAAAAAATATTGATATTTTTAATCTTAATTTGTTGCTTGATGGCAACAAGATACTTTATTAAACGAGATTAAATAGTCTGAAACACAATTTAGAAAAGCTACTTTCTAAAACAAGATCAAGTTTTAAAACCTCACGAAAAAAACAAAAAACAATAACAACCAGAAACATAATTAATGAAGAGTAGAAATAAAATAATCTCTACAAAAAGTATTAATAATTATTCGTTTAATTATTAGTACATGTACATGAAGCTATAACGCAGATGCAATCGCGCGGTATAAACAAACTGCAATCAGAGTAAAACGATATTCAAATTAAAACTAAATCTTCCGCTAGCAACAACATAATAATAATAACGTCTTCATTTCCAAAATGTAATTTTTACGCTCTCTCCTACCCGATCGATCTCTTTCCCTCACTCCACATACAGTAATTATGATCATCCCGCACATCAAACGTCATACACGACAGAGGTTATGACGTCATCGCCTAACCTTTAATTAATACAAAGGTCCCTCATCAATTTTCCAGCCGCTCCACGCTCACTCACTCACTCCCAAATCCCTCCTCCTTCTCACCCCTTACCATCACCTTTTTCGCTTAATATCCTGTACAGTCTTTTTCTCATTGCAACAAAATACTTCTTAGTTCCTCATCGTTTTTGTTTGAGCCTTGATGATGCTCATGATTGCGTTTTCCATTAAACTGTTTTTTTTTTTTTTTTTGTATTTTTATTTCTTCCCGAAAGATAGAAAAGTAGGCAGTGCTGCTTTAGCCGAGGTGTTTGGAATTAAAAAGGCGGAGCGGAAAAGGATTTTAAAATATGAGTTATATACGTTGAAGAGAGAGAGAGAGAGAGAGAGAGAGAGAGAGAGAGAGAGAGAGAGAGAGAGAGAGCGAGCGAGCGAAAGAAAAATGTTAGAGATTTTTCTCAAGTTTCCACGTGCACTTTACACCTCCCGTGAAACAAAAATTGCTCCTAATTGCGTATGATTGCAACCTTTCCAAACTTGTCTTTAATTTGAAATAAGAGGCGGAGTCGAGTGCATCGCCGCCGCCGCTGCTGCCGCCTCCATTAGTACACATTTCTAGGTTGGAAGACGTTGATGGAAAAGAATATAAAAATGCTTTTTAACCCCCACCACCACCCTCTTCATCAGCATCTTTATATCAGCAATTATCACACTCAAAAAAATTCATCTGCTCCTCCTACCTCCGCCTCATCCGCCCGCAGTTCGGAAACTTTCTCATCATTTTCAATCATTAAACGTTTCACAATTAAGTAACACATTAAGCATCTGTATCAAAAAATAAGATTTTTTTTATTGCTCCTCCCTTTCTCCCATCCTCTCCCTCCCTCATATTTTAGGAATTAATTTTGAAAAAAAAAAGTTTTATTACTCTGTATTATATTACAAAATCATCTGTTCAGGTTTTAGGCTTTGATTTTAAAAAAATAATTTATTAAGAGTGACCTGATATGGTATCTAAAAAAGAGATCTATTCAGAAGGGCCAATAATAAAATAAATTTCCGAAAATATGCGCGATTTAGTTTTCCAAAAGAATAATTTTTATGCTAGAAAACGTATAATACATAATTTAAAATTGTTTACTAACTAGCTTTTCCATCGAATCCTATTTTAAATAATTAATGTAAATGAAAAACTTAAACCGAATAACATTCAAAACGTTTTTATATTAAAAAAAATAATACGTTACAGTATTAAAATTTAGTTTAATATTATTTTTTTTTTTTTTTTTGACAATGAAAATGCTTAACTTCAATTTTTAAAAGAAATAACAATGCATATCGATTGCCTAGTTTCAATAATAATATTGCATGTATCGATTTAAGCAAAATTGAATTATTATTATGTATAAGGTTTTACTCCTACATGCTTTAGTTTAATAAAAAGAAATGCTTTTGCCAATATGAATCGACATTTTAAAAGTTCCTGAACAGGTAGCAACTAGCTAAAACCAATAGTTTACTAACTTAATAACTAATCATTTCCTTATTCGAAACTCTTCGTGTCTTTATCCAGACACACATACATTTATGATTTTATCTAAAATCGCGTTGAAAAAATAAAAAAAATTTTATTACGTGGTATTGCCACTAGACCATTAATATAGAAAGAAAAATCGATTTTGTTAGATAACATTATTTATTAATATTTTTTTAAAACTCCACTACTCAATATTAGGCTTCTCTTTTCTCCATCGTAAATCGTCCATACATTGCTGCAGATAAAAGACGAAAAAAAAAAGAAAAAAAAACTTTTTTTTTTTAATTTAACCTTGTGAACCGAGTAACATAGTTCTAAGATGACCTGTATACCATAAAAAATAAAAGTTCATATGTGAGCCATGTATTACATCGAACAACACTATCTCCTTCTATGCACGCTATCTCAAAACTCTCTCCCTTCTCTTTGGCGCTTTTACCTGGCAAAACGCGAAGGACGTTCAACTCGACCAACCACAACCTTAAATAACAAAAGAACCATTGCAGACTATCGTCGAAAAAAATATTATATTCATTTATTATAAATAAAATGGAAAAGAAGCGGCATTAATGGCCAAGGTCGGAGCATCCACGTTCTTGCAACGTGTCCTAAAATAGAGCGAAGAACGAAAAAAAATAAAAAAAAAAAAAAAAAAACAGGAAAAACTTTCTATTTTTTAAACTAAAAAAAAAAAGACAACAAAATTGTTCAGATAGAAATGCAATACCGGTACTGAAAAATAATAAAAGGAATTTGAAAGAAAAAGAAAAAAAGAAAGGATTCTGAGATGCGTAATATATTCAACATGATCGAGAACGCCATCTGTTGTGCGCTGCAAATGGAGTAATAATAAACAGTCGTCGTCGTAGTAGTAGCTGCAGGTTTTCATATCAAATTTTCAAAGATACTGTAAGTTTTTTATTATGAAGTTTGAGTGGCAGAAGTATGTCCCATCCTACTTTCTCCCACTCCACCTCCCCCCTTTTGTCAAAATGAGGATTCTTAAAAATTGCATAATATAAGGGAAATATTTTTATCCGCCACAAAAAAAAAAGGTGATTAGATTAGCCGGTGCAATGGTTGCGCGTAGTCTAAAACAAATTCCCGAAAATATAAAGTCATTAGCAAAAAGAAAGCATTCATTACGCATGCGCTTGACGCAATTTTTACGCCAATTAAAACGTTTCGCAAAATTTAACTTTCATAATAATTATACTTAAAATAATTTTCCCAACCATATTTTTTTTTTCTCTTATTGTCTTTTCTAAAAGTACTATAAAAATAAAAATAAGTGGATCGTAAATAACTAACTACAAAAATTAAGATTAGATCACAATTAAAATATGTCTTTTCTCTCTTTTTTTTTTTCCCCCATCCCCTCCTCCGAGATTTGACAGACATTGCCGATCAGAGGCTGGATAGAATTGACGTCACGAAACAGACGTTCCCAAATTTTCGAGTGGAAAAAAAAAAATTCGAAAAATAACCCGCTAGAGGGAACAAGTGCGTAAAATATGAATGGTTTTGTTGTTGTTGTTTTAACAGACGGCGCCAAAATAATGACAACCATATGCTTCTCCCGAATGTTATTTTCCTCCTCCAGAGATAAAAGATATCCAATAATCCACTTCGTTAAAAACAGAAGTTTAGAGATTCCATAGCCACCACCCCAATCCCTCTTCAACTCCCTTAAAGACACAGAGAGAGAGAGAGAACGGTGTCAGAGCCATCTACGTCAAACATTTGCAAATGCAAAAAGGAGGGAGAGAGGGGGCGATAGAAGAGATAGGTGGATAAACAATATCGAAAATCAATCGAATTCAGAGATCTGCACTAACTTTCTATACCATCGACGTTCAAATTCTCCTTTCGCATACAAATAAATCCGTGAGCTTTTTATTCCGTGTTACTCTCTATGTCCTTTGACGAGTAAGGGGAAAAAATAAAATATAAAAAAAAAGGAGAGTAAGTTTCCTATTTCTACGCGGGATCCATGGCAACCGAATAACAACGTGATCACATTTTGCGATTTTCCCCGAGCTAGACTTATGCAAAATAATCACTATAATCAGCCTATCATTTGTTTCATCCAGCCGCCGAATTCAAAACAAGTCTACTAGCACCCAAAAAAAAAAAAAATTACAACCCCCCCCCCCCCCCCCCTTGATGACTTTTGCATCAATTGTAGAGGAGGAGGAAGAGGGAGGGGAATAACTTTTAACACCAGATTTTTACAAAACATTATCGATTTTTCCCGTTCAAATTATGGGCCTACACTCCCACACCTCAAACCAGCTTCATTTAAAAAGATAAATTAAAAAAAAAAACCCAAGAGATTACAATTTTGCATTATCCAAACAATTAAAACCCAGAAGGAAAAAGCGTAATAATAAAGTAACCAATGTATAAAACTATATTTAAAAAAAAAATAAATAAAACAAAAGCTATTCTATACTCAAAACCACTTTTTATGTTCAATAAAACCACTCACTATTGAAAAGCAATCTTTATGCAAACATCTTAAAATGTTATTGAAATATTGAACATTACGCCGTAGGTAGTCATCCAAATTTAGAAGCAAATATACTGTACTTAAATTATAAAAAGTTTGTTACAGTAAGCCATATGTACATGTAGTTAAGTTATTTTTCCATCAAATTTCAAAAATTCGCAATAGAGAATAACATACAATTGCAGTCCAAGACGTAAAGTCAAAATAAGAAATTTTCCAATTACATGTATTGTAAAAACAAAGCGTAAAATTGACGTCATAAGTTTAAACTCGACGTGTAAAAATCAAAACACTGCGAAAATTTGAATAATATTGGTAACTGGAGTAGCGGATTTTCTAAAAGAGACTAAACCGAGATCAAAAATCAATCTCGATTATACCGGTGATGTCGGCAATAATCCCCAGTCGATCCGTAAAAAGGACATTACGCACTTAAAAGTACGCATGTTTATTCGATTCCTACAAAAATGCGCAAACGGTGTTTTCCAAATGCATATTATAGCGTTCAATTAAATATTTAAAGCTTCGTTTTAAAATAGCTGCTCGTGATTGATTAAATGTTAAAAACAAATTTATCTTTAAAATTCTGCACCTTTAAAAGACTAAAATGCCCAAGGATTACCCCGCTGGGCCCGCTCTCAAATAATCGAGCACCTACTGTATAATAAAGCAGCGTGTTAAAACAACACACTTTTTGACCTTATGTTAGTATGTGGGCTCTGCCATGAAGTTTGTAAAAGTTGACATTTGAAGAGGCGTTTGATCCGCGACGTTAGATGACTTGTGTTCTTCTCTGCATTTTGATTGGAAAAAAAAAAGCAAGTTACAAACGCGACGGCTTTTCTATGACAAATGTCAGTCGGTCATACATCACGCGCGAAATAATATGCTAAACATATCGCAGCAAACCACGTTGTCCATCCTTTCCAAAATATAAAAATGCTACTACCATTTGTTTGTTGATTTTTTTTCCTTGGCAAAAAGAATGAAATACGGTATAATGCATTTTGATTTACCGAATTCTTGTTAATAAACATCCACAGCTCATCAATAAAAGTCAAAAAAAACCGTACGTCAATATTAAACTGGACCATCGATAGAAAACAAAATAATAAATCTTATTACTTATAATTTTTTTTTACATCACTAATAATTGGAAACCCAATTGATATAAACAAATCTCTCATGTAGCGCCTAAACAATTTTAATAAAACTATAATCAATTTTAAACTAAATATAAAATTATATTCACAGTATTTTATTTGACCCTATCAACTAAATTTCAAAAAAAAAAAAAGAAAAAAAAAATTCGATCAATGTTGGAAAGTAGAAAGAAAAAAAAATCTTTCGAATTTAAATAAAAGAAAGACATGCAAATTTTTTGTTATCAGACGAATGAAAGTATTCGCACCGATTTTCGATTACGGTTTCTCTTTGCTCCATTGCCATACACATACACACACACACACACACACCGCCGTCATCTTTATTTTAACGCCAAAGGTTTTCACAGCCCTCATAAATCTCCATCTACGTTCTTCGCGTTCCCCGTTACGTCGTACAGCGTACCTAACTGCGCAGACGGCATAACTTGCGTATTTGATAATAGAATGTTTAATTTAAACTGGTTTAACGACATCTTCGAAGTATAAATCTTTGTCTTTCCCCACAGCTCCCCCACCAACCAAATCCTCGGCACCCGACAAAAACCCTCGAAAAAATTGCAAGAGAAAGCCAATCCCTTCGCTCATTTTTTTTTTTTTTTTTTTTAACTTTCGTCGTTTCGCGTGCCCATTCTTTTTCCAAGAGAAGAAAAAAAAAAATTGAGCAAAAAGCTGAAATTAAATTTGGCGCATGATAAATAGGTAGACAAGGCGGCAGCGATAGCAGCTATCAGAATCGCCAATAATACCGCCAGGTAACGCTTTTATGCAAAACTAAGTTACCATACACGTATGCACGCTATATTTTCAATCTAAAAAAAAACGAATTTTTTTCTTGCACTTATAAAAAGATTTTTTTTTCCATCCCTTTAAAAAAAAATCTCTCACTCTCTGCGTGATATTACGTCACGATGATTTAATGCAAAAAAAAATTTTTTTTTTATATATGCAGACGAGAGATATTTCGCAAACGAAAGAAAAAAGTTTTCTCACGTTTATCATAACTTTTTCAGTTCAGAAGCTTAGATTAAGTTTTTATGTCCCGCCAACTGATACAAACAAAAAAGCCTCACGCTTTAATTCACGCATCTGTTCAAATTAAAAATATCTCCAAAAAAATACAATATGTATAAAAAGAAAAAAATTTATAATTAAAAATAACAGGTGTGAAATGAGTCCTCAAATGAGAAGTAGGCTACCACTAAAAAATAAAGTCACAATAATTATTATTATCGGCGTTTTCCTTACATTTTCGTAAACAATAATAGAAAATACGAGTAATAACGATGGAAAAAAAAATGAATTATTATATAAGCGTGACATTAGGATTTCGACTTATGCCGTCATGAAAAATTAGCAATAATCATACGGTACTTTAAAAAAAAAATGAAAAAAAAAAAAAAAATAAATTCTGGTTTTAAATCAAAATTATTGTCAATTCGCCATTGTGCTGTCAGTGAATAGGAGTGCTTACGCGAGATTATCCGACGAAATGGGTCACCGATATTATAATAAAAACGAATAGTAATTTTCAAGCACTAATTGAGACTTGTTGCGAAAGTCAAACAAGAGTCATCATTAAATTCAATATTTATTTTATCTTTTTTTTTTTTATAATAATAATAATAAAATAAATCACATTTTGAAAAATTAGTACAAGTGGACTTCCTCGAAGTCTGTTCAAAAATTCGTATTCAATCTTCCTTATCATCATCTTTGTCCTATCATCCAAAAGAAAAATTCCAAAAAAAAAAAAAATCCTTAACAATGACTTTGTAAATTGAACAGCGGTAGGTAGACTACCGCAACTCCCGCACCAGCTTCAACCACCCCGCACCATCTTTTCAAACTTTATTTTAGCTCATTTTTGCATACAATGCTTGACCTAGTGAACCCGACACAACACACAAATGTGATAAATACATTTGCAACGGGTAGCACCTCACTCTTTTATTTATCAACATTTTTTTTTCTTCTTGTTTTGTATTAATACAGCTTGGAAAAAAAATTGCGAAAATACCAAATTGTAGGTCAAATCCATCCATGTTTCAAATACCCAACATTAATTGATAACCTGAATATATCTTTTCTCAAATAATTATCGAACATTGTGCCATACCGATTTCCACATAAAAATCTAAACATAATTAATTTCTATAATATGAAAAGAATAAAGAATCTTTTAATTTGTTTTCGCTTTTTCTACCCAACGTTAACTACCTAATTCACGTAGAGGTCGTCGCATCATCATCATCATATGCTCCGATTGTCTGCAAATTGGTGCAGCGTACTATTGTACCACTGCGCCTAAAACTAAACGTCGACGCAGTTCCAAATAATAATTATACTATGCTTATAATAATATATCGCCATTTCGCGATACACGAGAGAGTGAAATAGCAGGAGCAGCAAACAAGACTTACATTTCAAATATTTATATTCGTACAGCAAAAATTTGAATAACAATGGAAGCAGTATACTAATTAGTGAACTAATTCACTCGCCCTCGTGTGCAATCTAAACACAGCGTGAATTAGATTTCTGATTACTCGACGACTCAAGTACGGGTAGTACCGTAGTTGGAACTATCGGAGTAATTTTGCATACAATTATAATGGGAGAAGGGAGGTAGTAGTAGGCTACACGTAGTAGAATTGAACAAATTAAATAGAGAAAGGAGCTTTTGTCATCTCTTTATTAGAATAAACTTTGTTATTTTTTATGTTCAGTACATATACTGTACTGTATCTAAAAAAAAACCAAAACCAAAAAGTTTTTAATTCTAAAAAAAAATAAAAATAAAAGGAAGTATAAATAAACGAGCTCAACGGTCTCGTCGTAAATCTGCATGTGAGAAGATTCCCATAATAATAGGCAACGATAATATCCATTCTCTCTCCCTTCCTCACTCCATTTTTGTGGACATATAATCCGGCGGTTTCGGCCGACGGCTCCGGCTTAAAAGGATCAAGGGTTGTTTTACACCAAAGCACACATAAAGATGGTTCTCCAAGATTAACACTTCTCGCTATAGTGTAGTATCCAGCCACCACCCGAACCGAGCAATATTACCGAAGTAACTTTTTCTTTTTATCCTACGCCCATTCAGACGCATAAATCTAATCTCATATGGCACGAATTTGAATAATGTCGGACTTTTTCTCCCCCTTCACACTTCCCATTTTATTAATACCGGTACGTCGAACGCGCAGTTAGAGAGCCCCAATAAATTTGAAATCGTGATTAACAATCAGGCCATATTTCTTAATATTTGGCCACCATTTCGACACGCTTTGCTTCGTTTTTACAGCTTATTAAACGTCGAGGCCAAAAAAAATTTTAAATCTTACTTGATCTCGCCATCTCGAAAAAATGGCACCACCCGCCGATCGTACATGAGTGTGAACCTTTCTTTCTCACTCAATTTTTAAATTTCTTTCTTTTTTTTTTCGTTTTTCAATAGTCTACCCAACAATAATGGCTTCTTTTCTCCCAAGTTTTAGTTATTGGAAAGCTTCGAAATGAGAATTTGAGAGAAAAAGGAAGAAAAAATGTTGAAGAATAAAGTTGCAGACGGTCATTTTGAATCGCATTCATCTACTAAACTAGATTCTCAAAACTAGAACCGAGGCCCCAAATAAAAGAGTTTGAAGCTATTATTTTTTTTAAATAAGTCATCTAAGAGCACACAATAAAGTCATAAGTTTGGGTCGCCGAGCAATTTTGTTTGTGAAAATCGCCAGCAAAAATATTTGAAAAGTAGTTTACTCCGCACCAACAGAAAACAGGTTGTGATCTCCGAGCCTAGTCTTACGAAAAAAAAAAGAGATTATTTGAAAAATGCAAAAAAGATGGAAGGGGGTAGAGGTTTAATCCCCAATTCGAAAAGCTCTTACAAACCCATTTTGTCAATCCCTTTGTCAAACCGGATGAGCTATTTTGACTGCAGCCATTGTCACGCGCATTTTCACGAAACAAAACAAATGGAAGAAGCAAGGTTAAAAAACTAAAAATGCCGTAATAAAGACAGAGATTTACATAGAAAATACACCGTTGCTAAACAATAGTATTTTAGTAAAGTTAAAATAATAATAATAATAATATAAAATAAGCTTAAAAATCTGAGAGCAGAAACACCATCGGAGATGATTTACCCAGGAATAATTTTAATCCTATCCTATCTATATGTCTGTAATGTTAAGACAATAAAAAGCAATCACGAGACATTGCTTAACATTTTATTGCATGCCCACGTCAAATATTTCACAACTTAAATCTCAATATCTAAATTATGTATAACCATAATTTTCATTTTTTAAAAAAAGTTATTAAAAATTATCTACTTCATTCTTTAAATTTTAGAAACGATTTTTTTTACAGTATATAAATTTATTTCATGCATTTTATCTTTAAAAATGGTGAAAATTGACGTTACAAAAATAATTTTCAAACTCAAAAACAACCTTGTTTCCCCCCTCCCATTTATTAATAAATAATATGTTTAAAAATAAATAACTCAACTTTTAAAATAAAAATAAATTTAAAGTTTCCTTTTAAAGTTCGAACCATTAAACTTTCATCAGAATAAAGTCATTGATACCCATCATTTTTAACACCTTTTCAGCAACAATTACCCCCAAAATAAAAAGGAAAGGAAAAATAATAGACGTTTATTACCTCGAAAAAACAATTTGCGAATAAAAGAAGAAAAAAAGTACTAAAGCGCATGCGTAGTCAATAAAATTCGCCAGTTTAACTTCTTTTTATTATTATTTTTTTCGCTTCAGTTGCGAAAGACGCTTTCATCTTGCGAATTGGCATATATTTGTAATAATTGGTAAAATTATTAACTATAATCATAAACCAATTTAAACAAAAAAAAAAAGATAGAGAAGAGCGCGAAACATTATTATTTTTTATTTTTTTTTCGTTTATCAGTAATTGAAACTGTAAAACGTTGTAAAACGGCGTCAAACATTTGGCAACAAATTTTGCATACAATATAAATATTTTTCCAAACTCGATTATGCACGGGGCAATAGCAGAAATGTTAAACAAAAAAAAATAAATTCGCGCAGATAATAATGCGCATAGTTAATGCAAACGAGTGTAAAGGTGAACAACAAAAGATCAGAAAGGTTAACGAATTCAGCAACAACTAAAGAAGACAACGACGCAAGAGGTAGAGAGATTGGGGAGGGGGGGAGAGTGGAAAAACTTGGCGAGAAAGGAATTAAGAGAGTGAGAGACAAACAGATGAAACGCTTGTTTCACGTACATATTAAAAACATAGGAGAGAAGAAGAAGAAAAAGAATGCGTGGCGCAGAAAGGCTGAAAGGCATATTTGGAGAATATCAGGCTAGCTCGACGTGACGAGGAGGAACTGCATCACCTTTTATTCCATCCGAATAATAATTAATTGTTGTCTGAGACCATTTTTTTTTTATTTTTTTCGTTTTTCCCCTCTCCTTTATTTTTTTTTTCTCTCCCTTGGTCTCCCTTTTCTAAGGTACCGGATGCCGATCGTTCAATGAATGCGCATAACAATTGTTGGTACGTCGGGTTTGGCGCATCTATTCATCTGAAAACATGCTGGCTCCCTCTATCTATCTACATTCGCTCCATTTCTTTCTTTATTTTTATTTACTAAGCTTAGTTTCTAAGGAGCTAGCGTGCACTAAAAACAACATGCGTCAAAATCACGGTTTCCACTTGTTTCTCTCTTTCTCTACTCTAACCAGTAACATCCAGTATTATTTCATTTTCATTTTTTTTTTGGTTTGCCCTGGCAATCTAACAGACGACACGTAGCACAGACCGCATAAAACACATGGTCCCCCTGTAATACACCTTAAAAGCACTTGTGAGAATACTTTCCCTAAAAATAAATCCGGCGGTATAAAAATAATAGAAAAAGAAAAAAAAAAACATAAAATGGATCATGCTACCAGTAGCATTACCTTCTTCCGTTATGAATAATTGAAAAACGTCGCTTCGCTTACGACACAGCTCAAATATTAAAATTCAGTAATTTGTTCACTTTATGCATTTGTCAAGTGATGTTTGCATTTTGCTTTTAAATTGTATGAAAACCTCGATATGTTAAAGCCGCTCTAAAATAACATTACTTCTGTAAATGCATGCCCTCCAAAATTGATGAAAGAACGCGCAAACACAAGTATTTTAATGTGGGCCCTACCGGTAGCTTTGTTAAAAAATAATGATCAAAATGAGTTTGCAACCGCTAACTGCGATCGAAGTTAATTCTTATTAAACCTTAAATTGGTAAGATGCAAGTTTGGTAAAATGGCGAGGATGTCTTGGTAACATAGACCTCCCGCTTTCAAAACACGAATAATTTATCAAATAATAAAACAACTCAATAATTCCAATTGATAAAATGCAGTATTTTAAATGCCAAAAGTTTACATTATGTAAACGAAGCCATTTGCCATAATAATTTTACTGTACTTTCTACTTTCCAATTGAAACGAACGTTGAATGAGGTCTCGCTTTCTATCGATTTACCTTGGTGTTCCCGTAGGTTTAGTTTCACTTAGACCTTACCTCCGTGCAGGTACTTTTATGGAATCATAAAACAGAAAATTCCATGTTTTTCAATTACTGGACTTTACACTTGGATTCTTCTCTCTCACGCCTATCTTCCAACCGCATTGACATTACGGGCGCTGCGCTAACAATACCACCCCTCCCTCGGCACTTCTATTCTCGGAAATAAGCTTCACCGAATAAAGACCCACTTCTTATTTAGTTATCGAACAATAAGAACTAGAAAAATTCAATCGATTAAATTTCTAGTGCCAAACGATACCTACCGGTATATATATATTCTGTTGTTGTAAAAATGTGTAAACATAATCATTGTCAGAAATTGAAGGATTAAACATTTACGCAACGCAAATAAATCCCGTCATAAAAAAAAAAGATAATACAATTATTATAGCTTGGTTAAACACAAATAGAGCACAAAAAAATAAATACGGTACTGGTATAGAAAGAAAACAGTTCCAATTTCATTACAAAAATCCCTCTGTTTCAGAACTATTAGCACAATATGTGCACATTTATTTTCTTGCTTTTATCGTTATCTCCATTCTTATTCATCATAAATGACAAACAAAAACCTAATCAAAAAAATGTTTTTAATAATCGATTTCTTCTACTAATAAGTTAATTATTATTCGAAAAAAAAATCTCATTTCCCTCTCCAACTGTTTCTCCCCTCATATGCCCCTCTCTCCTAGCCCATATCATTACACATCAACTCGCCCTCCCTCTGTTCCTCCATCACTTAATTCCCTCACTATTACCGATCTAACTTATTCCGAACCCCTTCAAATGCGGTCGTACAATTTCAATTGGTAGTCCAAAGCCCGAAATCGAAGTAGGAACCAGTCAAAGTGTATTCCGAGTGATAAAAGTCAACTCCTCCCCACAGTAAGACAAAATTAGATCGTAAAACCCTCTCCCGAGTCCATCGAGAAAGATAGTGGATTATATCCATAGAAAAAGAAGAAGAAAAAAAGCTGCTGCTGGTACCAGTGACTGGAGATGGTCAAATAACATTAGACCAAAGACTTCTCGTATTTCAGTTGACCACTATCTTCTATTTGAAGAAAAAGCTATCAAAAATCTATACGTGTATTTGTAGGAAATGGGATGAAGAGTAGGGGTGGTAGGAGAGATCATTGGCCATATTTCTTAAACAGACGTTGATTGAATTTCAGTGTTTCCATGCCTAGGCGTTATATGGATGAGCGCGAACGATGAGGAAGGAGTTGAGGGAGTTAAGGGGGGTGGGGGGGGGGGGGAGAGAGAAAAAAAGTCGGTGGTTTACAATGAAAGAAAATGGTAGCACTTAAGACGTTTCAATTATTGTTCGGAGAAATTGAGACACATACACACTAGGCGACATTTTGTTCGCTTCTAGTAATAGAAAAAAGGACGAATAAAAGAAAGAAAAAAAAAAATACTAAAATAAAAATTCCTCGTCAATGATCAGATATCTATGAGAAAGGGTGTTGTATAATATTTATAGATATAACGTAGATTCCAATTTGATCGCGTCCCTCCTCTATCGACGACGGATAGCATATGTGCGGTAGATCCAATTTCCTCCGCTGGGTGTCGAGTGCAAATGGCCACCGCCGCCAACATACACAAAAAAAAAAAACTGCTTCTTGAATAAAGCTCAGACACCAGATCAGCGTTAAAATAAATCACGGCGATAAATATAAATCAATGAACAGATTTTAAACTTTCTCTCGATATCTTTCCGCCGAAACTCCACATTTTCGATGCGAAAAATCTCCAGCTCTGATTTTTTTTTCTTTCCTCCCGTCCTCTTTTGAGGCGATAAAACGCGATTTACACCGATCGCTATACATCTATTGCACATGCGCCGACGAAAGTTCGACATGCAAACAGTGTATTATCCCATAAATTACAAGTAGATATATAGTACAGTATATCCAAAAATAAAACTCCTAACTCCAAATATTATTTTAACTTAAAAAAAAAAAAACAAATTTCCGATCAAATCAAAAACAAAATTTATATTTACGACTACCAAAATCAATAACTTCGAGTGTATTTCACACATTTTAAACACGCGATTAATTACTTTTTAAAAAAATCATAAAATCAACGATTTTCACTACGGCAAAAAAAATTATTTCATCAATGACTTCGACCTTTTTAACAGTAAATCATGATCCAGATCCAAGATTAGGTATCCCCCAACGACGTCAAATAAAATTTTCATTTTCTAAGGTGAAGTTTCAAAAGATATTTTAAATTTACTGCGTATATGATCAGTCTAAGTCAAACTAGTTCAGAGTTGAACCAATGCCAGTAGATATTAGCGCAAAAAAATGTAAAATCATCAACGACTGACCTATAAAAATGTCTTCGGTGCTGCATATTCTTTTCAAAATTTTATTTTTTCCATACGAGCTTTTTCCGTTTAAACCGCCGGAATATGATAACTTTTCGAGCATAATATATAAAATAAAAAAAAAAGTTTCCGAGATTTATTGAAATTGCGGATAAAATGTCACGCGCATAAGCGCATTAAAGATCGCGGGGCTGTGTCAGTAGCCATAGAACCGTCATTGCAAATCGAGCGATAATAAAAAATCGCGACTTTGAAAAGCGCGTGCGTGCTACTGACAATGTGATCCGAACGTAGCATGCAATCCGACCCAACCAAACACGCACGCGCAAAATTTTCTGACCATTACTTATCGCAATTCAACAATAAGTAGACCACCATATCCTCCCCCCCCCCAAAAAAAAATATACAGTAATACAAAAAATTCCTCTCTTCTTTTTATTTCATTTAAATAAATACCGTAAAATAAATTACCAAAACTTAGTACAAGATGGTGAATTAGATGTTAGTGATAATAAGCAACAAAAGGAAGTAGTGTACTGTATATGGGTATATAGAGAGAGGGCCACCTAGTGCGCAAACATGGCATCCATTCGCAGGTGCGTGTTAAATTCTTCACGTTTAAGTCAACAACTATCTAATATATTTACCTACATTAACGTGTCCACCCGAATTTCTTTCTTTCTTTATTCTTCGTCATCTTATTTTTACAAGTCTCCGTTTCACCCACACCATACCCCCCCCCCCCCTCTCTTCCCGCAAATTTAACCGAACCTTTTCATCTCCTATATTTGCACTGATATGGCTGGACGATAATCGTTTTGCTGCGAAAAACGATTGTTATTTGCACTGGTTGTTAGTGCGAACACACACTGTTATCTTTTCTGCTTTTGTTTAAACTTGCAACAAAAAAGAAAAAAGGACACTTAAAACAGAAAAAGGAAATGGACCACCCACCCAACAAACATCTCTTTACAAATTACCTTCGACTGAAAGAAAGAACCAAAAAAAAAAAAAAAAAGTAACAGTCAAAATAAACACTAAAAACAAAAAAATAAAGAAAAAATAGTCAAACATTCTTTTAGCTCCGAAAAAGTTTTTCGCATTTGGCCCTTTCTCTCATTTTCTCAGACGTTATTTTGTTTTCGTTTTTTAACATACCCAATCAATTCGATGTGGGCGTTTTACTACGTTTAGCTCTAATGCACAAAAATGTTTCTTGTCACATTCCGCTAAAAATAAAAGCCAAATTAGAAACAGCCGAAATACATTTTTTTAAAAAAAAAAAAAAAAATACAGTAAATACCGTGTCTATAGCTCAGAAATGAAAACGAAAACGTTAATTTAAAATAAAAAAATAAGCGAATAAATCTTAAAATTTTCCACATTAACAATTCAAGTTTTGTTTATTTAGGTTTAAATTTATCTCGTCAAAACGGTTCGTTAAATTTAAAATTTAAAGTTAAAAATAATCGATAAAATTTAATATCCTACAACCTTCCAAATTTCCAGTCGTTAAATCTCAAATTAATATCTAAAATTAATCATGCATTATTTAATGGTTTGTTAAATTGTGAAACTGAGTTTACGGGTTCTAATCACTACATTTAAAAAAATGCCCAAATAATTAACTGAGTTTGTAGCTTTCAATTTGCCCCATAAGTCAACAAAACCAATGTTGTGCTCTCTCAGTCGCATTTTCATTCTACCCCCAAACACAATTCCCCCCACCACAACCCCTTATCTAGATTGAGTTTGTGCTTTAAAATGACCCATTCGAGCGTGTGATTGTTTCCATCTAAATCTTTGATCCTAAATAAGCATCCATCGCGAGAGACGAGTGATTGACGCATGCGTGTGAAGACAGGTGAACTTAATCTTCGATGTAAGTCGAAACCCACCAAAATAAAAATACATGTACAGTATACAGTATAATAAAAAAAATATATATGAGAAAAGAAAAAGCGAAAACTTTAAAAGTGGATCAAATTGGTTCCCGATCAAATTATAAAATTCTTTCCTTCGCGTTATTTCTTTTCTTTTTTTTTTTTGTTAGCAAAAATCGAAAAACTCAAATAATAATAGCAATAATGAAAAAGCACGTATCCAGTGTCAGGAATTAAATTGTCAATTCAGCGCACTTCCGGTGATCGATTGATTAAGCTTCATTTATTATATTATTTACGAGTACACTTTTACAGCGCATGCGGCCTACCTTGTCGAGGATGGTAGTCAACAGTACCATTTGTTTTTGACATTAATACCCTAAGAAATGGATCGAACTTACCTAAAAAAAAGAAAAAAAATAATAAAATAATTAGTTTACATTATCATAATAATAATAATAATAATAAAAAAAGAACACAAATTAATTATGAATAAAAGTTAATGAAGAATTTTTATTATAATAAACTTTACGTCAAAAAAAATTAACGTCATGCCTACAAATTTCCTCTTTTAATGCTGAAATCGATACTTTTGGGAAAACAAGCAAAAAGTGATTAACGTACGAGTATAAATAAAAAAAAAAAAAAAAAATTCGACGCATGCGCAATCATAAACGACGCAACAAGTCGATTACGATCAAAAAACGTCGAAATAAACATAATTCCTTAAAAAAACCCCCCCATTACATACGCATATATTTATGCAAAACGAGTAAAAATTCTATAGAACATATTTTCAGCAGCATTTTTATTAAGATAATGCGATCCGTGCGCAATGACGCGTGCTTATTTGATAGCGGATCACTGAAACGAATCATTCAAACGATTCGGACACAAATTTTTAAGCTTCCTCAAATTCAATTTCCATTATCCGAAAACATGCTTTCGCTCATCTATTCTCATTTTTGCATCACTTATTTTTATAAACCCCGAACTAAAAAAAAAATGCGAGTCAAAGAAGATGGAGAGAATGAGAAATAGACATCAATTTTTTTCTCCCCCTCTATTTCTATCTCTCTACAAAAACTTCTCATAATATTCTTTAGCCGCAAAAAAAAAAAAAAAAAAGAGCGACACATCTTTTAATACAAAACAACAGACATTTTGAAAGGCAAGTGGGCGGACTGGCGAATTTATTTCGATATAATTTTGTGGGTTGGTTTTCTACTACGCTTAAGTTTAAGAAGAAAAAAAAAAAAAACACGAATATACCGGTATAGAAAAAAAATTTAATAACATATTTACCCTCTTCCCCCTACAATTTCGTTTTGTTTTTCATAATATTAGAGAGAGAGAGAGAACGAAAAAATTGGTTGTACATATTCTAACAATATAGTTTTTTGGGGAGGAGTGAGGCTGTGATTTAAGATGTGACACGATATTTGTCTTGTAATACGTTCTTCACCCACCCATCGCCACCCCTAAACCCATCTCTCTCTCTCTCTGTCTTTTAGTAGATGAACCGGATTTGCATAAATAATAAAATGCGTTTTCTTCTTTTACTTTATAAATATATACATATGTAGAAGGTGGTGGGCGGGTGGCAAAAACGTCGTTGTGCGCATGATCGGTAGAGAAGGATGAAGAGGCTGGTTGGGTGTACCTCAACCATTATTATACGTTTCACGTATCTTATCTGCCACTTCTTATTCCGATTCACATTTCTCTTATTTGCATAGATCAAATTT
Source organism: Polydesmus complanatus (assembly GCA_034692225.1). Taxonomy (NCBI): domain Eukaryota; kingdom Metazoa; phylum Arthropoda; class Diplopoda; order Polydesmida; family Polydesmidae; genus Polydesmus; species Polydesmus complanatus. The sequence continues at coordinate 23,503 of JAQGAZ010000257.1, read as the reverse complement.
GAGACGGCAGCATAACAAAGACAAGAGATAAAATTTCAATTTCCGATCATCTCCCTGGATACTGCTCCACCTCATCACATCCCTCATTCCTTCTCTCCCCCCCCCCCCCCAACCAATCCTCATCTCAAGTCTCGTAAGAGAGAAAAGCGAGACGAAAACACTTGATGAAGTACGAGATGAAGATGAGAGAGAGTGGTGGAGGAATCAGTCGACTCACCCGACATTCATCAATATTTCATTAATCGACGGCGATGAATAATAATTACCGAATCAAAAATTCTTTCTTAATCAAACTGATAGAGGGAGAAAGAGAGCGTCTCTCTTCCTCTCTTTTAGCAATTTTATGCGCTTCTACTAGAAAAAAAAAATTAGCATTTTTAGTGAAAATACGAATGTCTTCACGCGATTGATACGTTTTTAACATAACAAAACGTCCCTTTACGTAAAAGCGTAACTGCATTTTACGTAACGTTTAACGCGATTGCACAGTGTATGTTTCAAAACCGTTTTTTTTTTATCTGTATGAAATTAAATTTTCTTAAACCTAAAGAGTAAGAAATACACGGATACATAAATAAAAAGTAGTCAGAATTTCGAAAGTTTTACAAGGATTCAAATCATTGCTAGCATTTTAAAGCAAATGCATAAGAAAGCTACTCGCTATCCTCAACTCTCAGCAACAGTTCTGGAACCCTAATAGTGAAACAGTGTACATTTCCTCAATGCTTTGTCTATGAGGAAAAAACGTAAAATTTTAAGCTATAGAGTTTTTGAGGCAAAAGAGCTTTCCAAAAAGTGGATCATTGTTTTACTACTCCCCAGATTGGGCTCTTGTTTTGTTGCCTCAATTGAAAACCCACTTGGAAGATCGCTATTTTAGAGACTGCGGGTAAAAATTCGAAAGTTGTGACCAGCCAACTGCACATGATTCCACTTCTAGGGTTCCGGAACTGTTACTAAGAGTACCGGTAGGAGCATTGACTTGAACCTTTACCTTTTAATAAATACCAAGTTTTATTAAACCAGTCTCATAACTTTTATGTCACACCATGTACAATAATAATATAAAAAAAAAAATCTCATTTAAAAATTAAATTTGGCATAAAAATTAAAATTTTAATAATAAAATACATAGAGAGTTAGATCCTGAGTGTCACTCACTTCCTAGCCTACATGTTCCTAAAAATTGCGCATAATTACAGCATAATAAAAAACTTAATCAGAACTTGTTTGATAAAAAAAAAACATCTTCAAAGTGTACTGTGATATATTAGTTAGCGATGTAAAAGCGAAAATAAACATAAGAAAGGCGCCATCGCGACTTCAATTAATGCGAGGGTCGGGAACTGCCACGTCATTTATTTACGATGAAAAATTACCCTTAGCCAAAAGAAGAAGAAAAAGAAAAAAAATAAAATAAATTAAACTTGCATATTTAAAACCTAATCTCCTTGTCAACATTGAAATGCATTAACATGAAAGTACACAATAAAAAAAATTCTTTTTTTTTTTATATACCGGTATATGAATATACGCATCTATTTTATTTATTTATTCTACATGTGCATACAGTACCGGTATATAATAATAAAAAAAAGTTTTTAAAATCTTCACAACAGTCAAATAGTAATGTCTGTTTAAGACGAAAAAGAAACGTAAAAGAGTGAGTGAGAGCACTTAGTTGTTGGTACCTTTCGTTTCGATTATTCATTCAATTCATCCATCCACTTATTGTAATGGCCAAAGAGATGTGCAAAAAAAAAAAAAAAAAACTACCACACAGCTCATCATATGATCCACCTTTGCCTCCTCCTCTTCTTCTTCTATTTTATTGTTTATACAACCCCATCTCTTCCAATTGTCATCCTTTTCTGCGTTTTGTTTATTTAAAAAGGAACATATGATGCACTTGTCTGCGCCCAATCCATTCACCCACCCACCCGTATCCCTTTTTATTTGATTTTATTCAACTGCCAACAACCGAAACAATAATAAGCCGAGATGGAAATGAAAAAAAATAAGAAGACGAAAAAAAAAAAAAAAAGAAAATAAGAGAATGCGTTTTAAGATTTTGATACCGAAGCACATATCAATAGAAGAAAAGAAAGAAAGAAGAAATTCTATTCTTCTAAAGCGTCATTACAACACTTTATCTCTCAACCCCCTATCCCCTCGCCTTTTCACCCTCCCCCTTTAAATTACCTGTGTCAACTCACTTTACCTATCCCACCTTTACTACATTCGAGAGTTTTCTTCTAAAAACAAAAATCTCTTTCTCTCACTCTTTATCCGGTGCCACACCTGCACTATCAACCGACAACAACAACCGGCAATAATAATAATAATAATGTTGGAGTTCTTGTAAAAACCTTCTCCCAAAACTAAAAACCCTAACCTCCTCCTCCACCCACTTCAAACTTTCTTTCTCTCTCTCAAAAAAAAAAAGAAATAAAAGGCATTTTGTTTTTGTGTCTTGATTTTTGACGATATTGTACGCGCGTACATTTCCCTTATTCTTGTAGATACGCTTCGCAAACATTTCCACATAAAACAAAACAAAAACACGAGGCGGATCTATGGCCTTATTTGATGCGCAGAAATGTACAAACAGCTATTTTATTCGATACAGTTGTATGCACTGTGTGAGCACCTTCAACCCCCCATCCAATACACAAATATACCTCTACAAACACCGAGCTAGGCGCTTACTTATGCCGCTCTATTATTATTACTTTGGGGATAAATCTCCCCCCTCCGTTTTACATTTCATGTCACAACCGATAAAAATCTCGACTTTATTTGATCCATCATTTTCTAGCACCGATATTGGCAAAATAAAGTGCTATTGCGAGGGATACTACTACTACTCACTTTCATGCGAGAGATCGCGACCGTTAAAAATATTCAAGAATAGAAAATTTTTTTTAAAAAAAAGATTCTGTAACGAAAACAAAAAAAGTTTTAGATTTTTCACGCATACCGGTACTCTAGAAAAATTCAAAAAATATTTTACAAAAAAAAAAAAAAGTACCGTACGTAAAAATTTTATCCATTGAAAATTAATACACACAGTACTTTGAACGGAAATGAAAATTCGCGATGATTAATTTATGCACTTTTGATCATTTTTAATTACTTCACTCCATTTATTTATTCTTCATAAGGAGAAAATTTTAATTTAAAAAAGTAATAATAAGTTTAACTGTGTAACTACGAAATAGCATTAGATTTTCAACGTTACGTACTGTATAAATTAAACCCATTCTAAAAAAATAATGTAATATTTTATTTAAAAAATTGCCCACCCGACGAAAATGAAAATTCGTCCCGGAAATTAATTATAACAAACAATTATTCAAATGTTAAGCAAAATTAAATAAAAGTTTAAAAAAACAAAAATCTGCAAAAATTATAAGCGGAAGTGATCAACCTTTTTCTTTCTATTTATGGTGGATCTTTTTTATTACTGGTACTATTATTGAAATTTGTCCCAAATGTAGAATTAATAAATACTTTGTAATCATCAAAGATAATCCAGAAGTTCCAACATTTTTAAGAAAATGCGCACTGAAAAGTCTTCCGCCACAACAATTAATTTTACATCGATATAAAAGTTTCAAAGTACTGTACATGTATTTCACAAAAAGTCCAAACCAACATGGGCAATCTTATTAGTACCGGTAAATAAAAAATTTTTTTTTTTAAAAAAACCCCCAGAATGCTATTATTTTTTTTTCTCCTTTATTTTCTAAAGATGCTTTTTGATTTTTTTTTTTTTTTTTTGTTCACTCCAATGTTTATTTATTTATTTTTTTGGTCGAACGTGAGTGTATACAGGTCAATTTAATTAGGTTTACACTCTATCAACTTCTCTTATCGAGAAAAGCGAGTTAAGTTATCCCTCACCTAAAATAAAGTAGCAGCGAAGACTTAGCGAAGTCTTTTAGCCGCTTCACTCGCTCTCCCTCTCTCTCTATCTATCGAGTAATAAAGCAAGCCCCGGTGTACCATACTTGTTATGTAAGTCTAACCTCAAGTGATTTCCTTTTTATCTCTATTTATTTCGTTTCATCTGTGTTTTTTTTTTCTCTCTCTCTCTCCCAAGCTTCCAACTCTCACTCTCTCTCTATCTGCAGGATCCTATGGTCAATTCTCGCGCACTTTTCACCGCCGGATCCGATAATCGAGTTTAAAAACGACACCAAAAATAAATAACTAAGTAAATAAATAAAAACACTCAAAACAAACTCTAGGGCGCGCTTGTTCTTTCATTTTTACTTTCTTTTTTTTTTTTCTTCCATCACTAAACCCTTGTTACCGCCAGCGCCGCCGATGACGCCATCTTTGATCCGTTCGCAGCTTCTCGATTGGTAGATTTCGGAAATTGTTTGCTCATCTCATCAGACATTCTGGTTAGAAGCATTCTCTTTCTTGCTTTTTTACTTCTTCTCTCACTAGTTTTTTTTTTTTTTTTATTTATTATTATTATCTGTTTAGGTGCCAAACACACTTTAGAAATCCGTTTATTCGTCTAAGCCTGAAGGCACGACGAACGAACAAGCAATAAGAAAAATATCAACATTTAGACAAATAAAATGCTTGTACATGTAATAATAAAATAAAAAAAATAAACGAAAAAAAAAAACAGAAGCATTCTGAATTAATTTTTACTACATTGCATTGTCCTTTAAAAACAAAATAAAAAATAAAAATTAATTAAGAGCTAAACCTAACTTCTAATCTCTTATTACGAACTACCACCCATTTATTATTGCGAGAAAGAAAGATGGACCCCCCCCCCCCCTCTTTCTTCGAAATAAATCTTGATTACGTTTTCTTGCCATTTATAAAATTATAATAAACACACAAAGCAAAAAAAAAATGTATAGCACTGCAAATCTAAATACAGTACTGCATATAATTTGAATTAAGCATTGGTAAACAAAATAACGCGTCATATTTCGAGTCACTCTATTACCTCTATAGGATAAAATTCATGTAGCCTACCCGGTTCGGCAAACCCTTAAAATTTTGTTAAAACTGTCCCTAACAACAATCCGTAAATCTGAAGAAAATACAACTTACTCATTTCTAAAATAATTTATATACCGTATTCAGTTTGAGATTTCTATAAATTTGATTTTTCAAATTGCGTAGGGAAATAATTCTGAATAATAATATATATAAAAAAGCCCCATCGCGAAACATACAGCGCTGAACCGTTTATTTGTAACTGCATAAAACATTAGATCCAAACGAAAAACATGCTAATCTTTCGGATCTGCGCGCGGGCAAAAGATGGGGAGGGAGAGAAGGGTTTTGGGGCTCTCTCCCGCGGCATCAACATCGACTGACAGCGGCTGTTGACGGGAACATCAACCTGCTGACTCATGTTTTCGCGAGAAATCCCCCGATTGAGAGAGGCGCTAGCGAAGGGACGAAAATTATACGTGGAAACGGGAGGGGGGGGGGGAGAGCGACAGAGAGTGTGGGTCCGCCCTAACATCTACGCAAGATGACGAAAGAAAAAAAAAAAGTTGTAGATTTGTATCTAAATGAGATGAAGAGTGATCGAACAGAAATGATCCTGCGGACCTCCCACGGACCCTCTTTATCCTTATGGCTTCATACACACATCTCATAAACACAAATTTTTATTTTTCATTTATTTTATTTTTTTTCTTTCTATCTTTTTCTTCCCTTTTCTGAATCACTCACTCTCTTTCGAAAAATTTTCATGTTCATCCGACCAAAACTCAGCAGACTGTGGTTAGTGTCGCTCTCTCTTTGGGTCCCCTACGTTCGTTCGCTCCTGCGGAGAACCGTTAGGGTGGATATATTATTACGAGATGACGATTATTACATGGGATCAGGATGGATGTGGCGATGGATATGATCCAGGAACGGTAGGAGGGAGGGGGAGATGATGGGGGGAAAAATAGGGTGGAGTAAGATTTCTACGAAGGGTAGATAGAAAAAAAAAATTAGTTGTAATATCAATTCCCGATGTGAAAACAGTGATTTAGCACTTTTTCACTCGCTACACTACTAAATCACACACTCAAACGAGAAGTTCTGTTTTTGATGGGCGAAAATGAGCGAGGGACACAAAAAAAAAATCTCCGTTTATTTAAGAAAAATAAACGCAGTTTAGTTCTTTTTTTATTTAAAAAAAAATCGTTTATTTATTACTTAACAAGGACGAAACATGACACACGCTTAAATAGAAATTATTATCCGCCAGACCCATTAATATATCAACATCCTAGAGTTTGACATTATGAGGTCCTAACGAAGGGAATATTAATAAACGGTCAATCTTCATAGTAAATCATTAACAACTTAACACGTTTCTTCTCAATAACAACAATCACATTTTCAGATTTTCTTAACAAAAGTACGCTGCCTACTGTAAGGGCCTTTGAATATTTACTTCCTGCCCTGCTTCTAATAATAACGTAACAAAAAATTTCGCTTAATAAAATAAGTAAAACAACGCGCGAGGAAATAAATTTAAATTTCTCTCTCCTTGTTAAGAAAGCTCAAAGTCAAAAAAACAATAGATTTCCTTTTCTGAATGTTTTACCAGCGAGAGATATCTCAGAGCGACCTAACCCTGTATTAAATAAGAACTAACATTGTATTAATATCACTTGAAAAAGCGGTTATTTGTGATAAACGAGCTCGTTGGTTGCTTTTTTTTCTTTTTTTTTCTTCTTCTTAAAAAGAGCTTGACACGTTCGAAATAAATTTCGTTTTTCAACACTTAATAACAGAAACATTTGTCAATATGACGTGACGTCACTCACGATGTAGGTGTGAGAAATCTGAATAACAATGAAATAAATTCTTCATTCAAGACGCGAATAAATAACGAAAAAAAAATATATAAGTCGAGCTTTTCAATTTAATAGTAGCGCGTTTAATTTGCAGCTTTTTTTTTTCTTCTTCGTGAAATCAAAAAAAAAAAAAAAGAAAAAATCGTGGAAAGAAGAAAAAAAAAAGATAAAACGAGATAGAAATTGATGTAGGTCAGATTCTGACACCATTCAAGATTTCAGGCGTACGCTACAGTGTCAAAGGTTAGACGAAAATAAGGACATAAATTACAGTTAGAAAAATCAAAAAAAAAAAAATTTTGTCATATCTCATTTTCTTCGTCTTTTTTTTTTTTTTTTTTCTTCTGCTTTCAATAGAAAAAGAAATCATATAATACTGTATTTTACTATTCTCCATATACATGAACACGGTATATATTTTCTTTCTACTTCTCTACGGCATATTCCTCGTAATACACGTATTGAGAAAATTGAATTGTCAACTCTTCGGCATCCCGCTGGTATATAAGCAACTAATACGAATACATTGGCATTGTAATATGATTAGGTATTCGTTTCGACAGCCAAAAGAACAGAAGATATTAAGTCTGAAACTTGCATCCACAGTCATCCTCCTTCGCTCTCTATAATGAATACTAAATAGCGCGCATTTTTGTTTTCACTCCTTTTTTCAATTTTAAATTAAGAAGAAAAAAGTCGAGCGCAGGTCATACCACATCGTTTGTCGTTCCTCAGCTCGTTCTCCTGACAAGTTCCCTCGGACAGAGTAATGAAGTTCCCAGTCACCAGACGACGGAGAGAGATAATGTTATTCGAACTTATTTCGTTTGTTTTTGCATTTATTTGGGAGAGTGATTTCGCGCTCTCTATCTATTCAGCGCCAGCCATCGACTGACAGTCAGTTTGGCCAACTGACACGTGACAAAGATATAGTCAACAAAACCGAATACCAAACGAAAATACACGCGAGAGGTTTGTAAGAAGAAAAATAAGAAAATCAGTCGAATAAATAAAATTGGGAAAAAAGTAATAAATTGAAGCGAAAAGTATATTTTCCTAATCTTAAATTTATCCTCATAGAAAATAATAAAACTTGGCACACGTATAATATTTTTGCATTTTTATCGAATAAATATTTTTTTTTTCATGTGTGTGTGTATATATACCGGTAGTGTTTTTATAGAATTTCTCATCTTTTTTTTTTAAAAAAAAAAAAAAAATCGTGTTGTACCCGCAGCCGTTTTTCTCTTATATATTTCATTTTATTGTGTTGAAGAAGAAGAAGAAGGAAAAAAAAATCAAATTTATTTTACTTTAACTTTAATATATTTTTCTTCACTCCAGAGTTTATTGATATTGTTAAGCGTGACGTGCCATAAACACTAGAGTACACACGTCTTGACATAAGGAAGAAGAAAAAAGTGATAGATATTAGAAGTTGTTTGTCGTTCGAGTATGCCATTTCCATCACTATTGATTCTGTCATTTTTGTCTCTCATACTGGACCGTCGTTTCCTTGTCACACACTGTCTTTCTCTACTAACGTCACATTTTACTATTGTACATTTTTTTTTTTTTCTTTCTCGTTTCGTTCTTTCTAATAGTGTCCGTGTCACTTGCCACCTTCCCGTGTCATCTTTTATTTTCGTGTCTTTTGACCGTGTCCACTCGGATCTCCATCTTCGAAGAATTTTTATTAGTATCCATCAGAACGTGAATAAACATTCCTATACTCACGCGACAATGTCATGCGCCAAAAATATATATAGGACTCGCATTAAAAAACGGTTTAGCTAATACAAAATATAAAAATGTAAAAACAAACTTACACCGGTAGTCTTTAAATTTAACAAAATAATGCACTGAGGTTTGAGCACCGTAAGTCAGACAGCGTTATGGTAGCAAATGAAATTAATAATTTAGCGTTGGAAATGTTCTTTAGAGCTTTGAAAAAAAAATCGTTTCACTATTGAAAACCCTATTTTCAGCCTTAAAAACGTTCATTTAAGAGCTTAAAAGGATTATTTTTAACACTTGAAAACGCTAACTTCAACACTTAATTATTTCGCAGGGTAAATTGACAACTTAATACACTAACTTTATTTTAAAGTTGTTTCAAACATAAACCTTCAATAGCAATAAAATAGCGATTGGGGCCTTAATTTTAGAGTTTATTAATACCTATATAAATTGTTAAAATGCTATTTAAAGTTTTAAACAGTAGCTTGAGGTGTAATTTAACTTCTCCGTATTTGTTTTTGTACGCCACCTGCATAGACATTGTACATGACATGTAGTTCAAACAGAGGGAGAGAAAGTACGATAGATGATAACAGACGGTAACGAGAGCGCAAATACGGTATATCACTCAATATATTCGTAACAACAATATTTGAGAAAGTTGGCATCGTTTACATAATTATTATTTACTATTTGACTATCAAAACTAACAGTATAAAATTCTTTCTTTTCTTAGATAAAAATAAATACCGTACACATTATCTCTCAAAATTCAAATATAGAAAACTTTGTTATCCTTCTATTATGAAAGCAGTAAAAAAATAAGCCTATATAATATTACATGTACCAAAAAAAATTTCTCCTATTTTTCTATTTCTTAAAACTTTTTTATTCTATATTTTTTTTCTGCTTCGTCGTTCTATCGTATACGGTATACGTATGATTCGGCTTGCTATTGATTTTGTATAGACAGATCCATTCATAGCGCGCGCTGTCTTGTGTACACATTGAAAACTCACCGTCGTCGTTCTCTCGGCGAAATAGAATTTTTTTTTTTCATCCCCTCCCTTACGTTACTGTTACGACAGGCCATTTCATTCGAAAACAGTAAGAGAATAAAAAATAGAAAAACGAAACATTTTGCTAAAGAAGACGCAAAGATGCGATTTATATGCCTACCACGCGCCAAAAATACCTTCTCAAATAGAAAAAGACGTGTAGATAGAAGAAAAAACGCTCTATACCAAACACAAAAGACCAACAACAACTAACACTTGAATAACAGTTTCAAAAAAAAAAGGAAAAAAATTTTATAAACTTTTTTTTTCTCCCTTTTCCTCATTCTTTCTTTCCATTTTTTTTTTTTTTTTTCGTTTTTCTGTGATAAAGTTTTTGAGGACATTGCGTCGCTTATCATGAATGCCGTAAACTCGAATATTTCTGCCGGAAATATCGTTGCTAAGTCGGCAGGTTTGCACACTGTCAACAATCATCACACACACACGAATTATTATGGTCAGGAGCGGAAGTAAAAAACATGTACGGAAGACAAGGCCAAACCTAAAATCCAACGAATAAAAATATTGAACGCCATTTTTTTAAAGAAGTGTCAACAACTTGAAATTGACGACTTAAAAAAATGCAAATAAAAACTTGAAAAAAATGTAAACATAAATCTTAAAAAAATGCAAATATATACAGTACAATTTTAAAATCTTTTAAACTATTTAATCAAATCCAAACTCTTTCAAAACCACTGTCTAAAATCTGCATTCATGTTTAAAAATGATTTACATGTAATTAAGATTTTAAAAAAACACCTAAATATTGCAATAATTAATACCAAAAAGCTTAAAACGTAGATAGAGCCTTAGATTCGTCACTCAATTATATTAAATCTGCTCATTGTTATTATTTTTAAAGACGGCTAATAATTTATTAGTGACATGGATCCGCAAATTAATATTTCATCAACGAATAATAATATAATAAAAATGCGAGAAAGAGGAAGAAAAAAGAATTATTGCTTTCTTTTAATACGTATTTTGTTTTCTCCATAAAAATTAACATAGAAAAAGCGCGAAAAAATGTAAGCAACATCGATTTTTAATTTAATAAAGTTATAATTTTATTCGTGTTGAATACCGACTACCGAATCTTAAATATGCGATGACGGTTGAGCGCGTTTAATGTATTATTATGATGATATACAGCCGTACAAAATTCCGTCTTAGTATACAACAAATACATACATATATTTTTTATTTACGGTTATGTTCGGCATACTGAGTAAAGTCCCTAGTGTAGCGAGTGGAAGGTACCCATCGAAATACAAACTCATCCACTTTTTATGTTGCGTTACCAAAAAAAAAAAATAAAATAAAATAAAAAGTAGTAGAGAGAAAAGATGAAGAAAAAAAAATCGGTTTTTTATTCTTTAATTTCGTTATTTTTCATACAAACTTATTTCTATTTTCCATTTTTTTTTCCTTCTTCTTCCTCCTTATTCATCCTATAGGAATAAGAAATATGCGCGGAAAGTGCAGCGAGTATCATCAACTTAATAGGAATTCTGTCAAAATGTTAAACCTTGGTTATGACGCTTTTTAGAAGCCATCTTCGAGTATGAATCGCTGTCACGTTCACCTTAGGATTTCGCCAAAATCTGCGTTTTACCTCTTACAAAACTTTCGCGAAATAGGGTGTGAGGAATGAAAATATTCGAATAAAAACTTCTAGCTTCAAAATCAAACTCAGACGCCATCGATCCGAAAATCGAGTCTCTACAATATCTATCTTTTTTTTTTTTTTCAGACTAAACCTAACTTAATTTTTTAAAAATATATATACAGTATATCGACGGTAAAGCCAAGTGACAAACTTGATCGCGTTGCAATTATTGGCTGAAGCCGAAAAACAGAACAATTGGAACCCACATAAGAGCCTTTAAAAGTTTTAAAATATGTAATTCATATTTATTGAATGAATATTTTCTATAGTTGAGCTTGATAATCCGATCGACTTTTCAGCTCGAGCAGAGGAGCTGCGTTCAATTCGAATATTTAATGCAGCTTTGACTGACTGCTGTACCTTACAAATTCAGCATAAAGTCTTCAGACAGACCTTACTCAGGACCGGTGGTTGCGGAATATTATATCTTGTTCTGAGACCTGTAAGCGTTAAACTGTAGTTAAGTGTCGGCGCAGTGAAACCTCGTCTGATAAACGTTAAAATGAGCGAATTATTCCACCGTGGTTTGTTTTTCATCTCATTCAAATATTCCTAAAGATATTTAAATTTTCAATACTTTTTTATGCGGGTTGACGTTAAAATAAAGAAAGAATAGTCTTATCTGTATTTCGCACAAGTTCTTGCTAAAGGCAAAATGTGCGCATTATAAAAACGTGGAATTTGCCGATGGCTCATAGATGGAGCATCCAGCGGCTGCTGAGACAAAACCACGCACTTGACGTACACAAATCTCGATTTTTACGCTTTTTTTAATCCTATTTCGCTCTTGTCAAATGTATTATCAGCGTGTTTGGTTTTTTTTTTTTTGTATTTTACACCTCCGAACGCGGTGTGGTCGATCAAACATGGTTTCGTTTCCCACATTTAAGTGAGAAAAACACTGTTTATAATCAATATCGTCTAGAAATATCCGCATCGAATAATTTTGCCTCGTGAAAAATTGAATAAAATTATACAATAAATAAATAAAAAAAAAAGCTATTAAGCAAAAATCCGAAATTGTATTCGATGCGGTAAGAAAGAAAAAAACGTCGAAGTTGATAAGTGTGAGAGTGACTGAAGGTGACGGTATTTTCTTTTTATTATTATTTTTTTTTTCTTTTTTACGGTTTTTCACGAACGTTTTCTTTTTCCTTTCACGACAGCAAATACGTCGACGACCTAGATTCGGCAACTGGCGCCTTTTTTCTTAATACGGCGGATGGAGATGATAACGTGATCACGATACCAATTGAGGAATTTGCTCTTAAACATGACAAAATAATTCCCACAGACAATAGCAATTCTTTAAAATTTAGTCTTCAATCTCGCCCATTTTGTAGCCGGAAAAAAAAACAAATAAAAAAAACCCCCAGCCTTAAATCTGAATTGAGAAACAAAAATGACATCGTGGCGTCAAATTATTCATACACGCCAACATAAAAAAAAACACAATCTCAATTAAAGTGTAAAATTCAAATCTTCAAAACAATATTAATGAGATTAGTTTTATACTTTCAAAAAACTGAAAAAACAAAAATAATTATTTTCTTAAGCCATTTTTAAAAATATAAATAAATAAATAAATAACGAACTGAATGCAACATCGGAATATTATTAAAACTAACTATCATCAGTGATCGTAAAAACTAATTTAAGAAACTAATATACTTAAAAATTAGCCCCTAAAGCTCAGAAACTGGCAACTAGAGCCACTCTATCTCGTAAAATGCAAATGTCCACTCACTTCATCCTGCTGCATTTGCCCTATTCAAAAACAAGACCATAAAAAAATGAAAAAAAAAAATACAACCAAATAGAATCGCAAATCTAAATAAAATACGGTGAATATTACGAAGAGAAGAATAATACCGAATGCTTTTGGCGGTCGAAAAATTGCTGAATAAATATTCCCCGCGAATGGCCTTTAGGGTAAGTATGGCAGATCTCGGAACCAACCAACGTTTGAGGTTAGACCCGGTGATCGATGCAGGCGAGCGTTAGGCACTGACAGATTTGTTTGTGTGGAAATGCACTGTTAGATAGATAGATCTGAGAAATAAGTCGTCGTTGGCTAAGAGAGAGAGAATCTAATTTTATCTTTTTTTTTTCTTTTTCTTTTTGCTTTTTCCGTCGTCTTCTCAGAAAAATAAGACAGGTTCAACCTCGATTTCTTCTTACCTTATTACCCCCCCCCCCCCCCTTAACCCCTCCTACTCACCAAGGCTTCAGCATCTTTTAGATTTGCTCGATACTGATTTCCGGTCTCTCTCTTCACTTCCATTTCTTATTTATTATTATTTGGGCTGGTGAGTAAGAAGGGAGAAGTGATTTCGCTGTTGAAAGCCAAGATGAAAAGTCAAGGTATCGGAGAAGTAAGAGGAGATAAAGGTGGGATTGAGGGAGAAAGAGCGAGAAAGAAGTCGGAAAGAAATTGAGCTAGTTTCTTCATCCGCAGACTACACTCGGCACTGAGGAGTGAGTGTCCAATTACGTTTGGGGCATAATTCCAAACCCCAACACCCTACTTTTCCACCCTAACTACACACTCGCTAATCAAATCGTGTTGAAGAGAGCTAAATCTAAAATGATGGGAGAGAGAGGAGTGGGGTGTGAGAGGTAATTGAGAAATCAGTCAGTCATATGCCGAACTTAATTCCGAACCCCACCGAAAAATTTCGTCCGGATGATGTAATTGGCCTCCCCCCAAACCCTCCCTCACTTCAAGTTCGTTTCGTTTCGCAAACCTCTGCAATTTAAGAATTATAACTTTTGGAAAGAAAAAGAAAAAAAACTTTTGTTGCAGATAACAGTTTTAAATTTTAAAATTGTAGAGAAATGACAAGCAAAATGAATCGTTAAAAATAAGAATTAAAAAATCAAAATGTACATCTGCGCATTAACAACTGTCACAAACTCGGTTAGAATTTTCTTCCCGAAAATCGTTCCATCATGTAAACGATCTTCAACATCGTTATTAAGTCCGTTAACTTTAAGTCACTCGTTGACCTAGCTCTAACTAAATTGCACAGTCTATTATTTAGTGTGGAAGACGAGAGACGTCAATAAAACAGATGGAAGAGGAAGATGAACTTAACAAAAATTGATAAAAACAAAATAATGAAAAGGTTGAAAAGATAAGGGGGGAAAAAATACGAAATAAATTAAAACAAATTCAATCAATCAACTGAGAGAAGAAACACTATCCATCATCATTCATTAAAAATACAAAAAGTTTTGGGGGTTTTGAATGATGCTTTTAATTGAAGGAAAAGAAATGCGAGACGACTGAAACGAGAAGTCTCAATTACGTAGAATTTTTCCTCAGGCATTTCAAAATTTAAATTAAGAGATTTTAATTTATTAAAGAAAAAGAGAAGGAAAAAAAAAAAATCAAATCAAATTCCCTTCAGAATCTGAGGACGTATTCCGAAATAGAAATCCAGTCATAATAATGTAACTATTTCACAAATCTGTTGAAGCTCACCGCATTATAACTTAATAATTTATTGAGGTTCATATTTTTCAATTCTCTCGGTTATTTTGGTTCCTATAATCAAATCAAAAGCCACCCCGCACACGAAATTCAGAATAAAATTCAGTCCGAAAATTCAATCAATCAAATTTAAATGTCCCAATTTTTTTTAAATGTATTTTGCATTATCAAATAATGCAAATTTAACCCCTCAATATTATTTAAGCACTGTGTTTAACCGTTTCCCACTGCCCTTTCAAAATATTTCCCTAACCTCCACAATTAAAACACCTCGCTTATACCGTAATTCGCTTTTAAAAAACGTGCTCAAATCAACACCAGTGAACCGGAGAGAAGAGGGTTTGGCGTCAAACGGTTTGAAAAACATCGGACTGAGGGTTGGAAGAAAAGTGTTGGGATGAGATGTTGTCAAAGCTATCAAGATAGGTCACGTGACGATTTATAAAAGCTAAGTGAGAAAAAGTGCTAACACTGGTGACGTTTTAAAAGGTATACGCGTGTGAGTGTGTGTGTTGAGAGGGGAGATACTGTAGTTGATGGTTTACATGAGCCACTGCAATGTCCACATTAGACGATCGAGAAAGAGAGAGAGAGATGAAGGTTGGCTTAATTGTTCCACCTGATCCAAACCTCAGCGCCCATTATCGAAAAACGAACAGAGTTGTACGTGTATGTATTTGGGATGGATGGAGAGAGTGCATCTCTCTATCTCTCCATCCAACGTTTTGATATAGACGTGTACGCGTTGGCTTTGTGTGTGTGTGGAGAAAAGAAACAACACTGCGTTTCATTGAGCTTTAAATGAAAAATAGCATCATCAATATTTGATGCGAGGAAAAATTGTTGCAGACTTCAGAACCCGAATGAATATTTGATGCGTTTCCTTGAGCAGCGCCCTCTACCTCTACGATATTATACGCAACTCGCATGTGCACTTAATGTGTACGGCGCGCGTGCGGTGTACGAGTGGGTGGCAGGTGTTATACCCCCCCCCCTCTTCACCCACCCACCCTTTCTTTTCTTTCTCCCAATATACATGTACGTATAAAAAAAAAAGAAGAAACAACATGGTAGATATGCACTTTTTCAAATAAATCGCTCACCTCCAACTTCATCTTCATATTTTAGCCGCTAAATCTTAATTATTAGAGTCGGAGCGTTCCCATAGCTTTAAAAACTCCAACAAAAGAAAGTGGAATGAGCGGTAGAACCGGGAAAATAAGTGATGGAACCGGTGCGCTCCGGGTTCGCCGAAACCAGCTCAATCCAATTTAATATAATGCTTTGACAATCTTTGCTTTTAAAATAATACCTGTATTACTCCATAATATTATTATCGATTATGAACTACGGTATGTACCGTACGTTTCGCTCCTTCTTACTTAAACTTCCATTTTTTGGTATTTTTTTTAAAACAATTTCAGTTCATTTTGATTGAGTTTTACAAACAACTTACTCAACTGTAAACAAATTTTAACCATACACTATTTTAATTTTAATTTTGAGCCTACTGTACTTTATTTTAATGATGTTGTTGTTCTTTTTTGTTTTGTTTTTTTTTTGGTTAGTTTATTATTTTATAAATAAAATTGTTCGTTATTTAATAAAAATTGCTTCGTTACCAACGTTTCACCGCAATTGCTATTTTCCTATCATTATTTTCAATGCCGTTTATCGAAGGAACCGGTAGTTCGAATTTTGCCATCGCAAGCTCAAAGAAAAATATAAAAATTTATTTTCATGCAAAACTATTATTTCCCTACTACACCCATCAACTCTTAATCGCGTACTTTTGCAGTTATATGTACATACAAAACGCGAATTTATAATCAAATCCAACAAAATAACGGAATACAACATAATTAATGCGAAGGAGAAGAAGAAGATGAAAAAAGTTCATTTCCAGCTATAATAAGTTAAATTTGAATATTTATTCAAGCTGACATCAATTGAAGAACAAGTCGACGATGAAGAAGACTACGACGACGAATGAAAAAAAAAAAAGTTTTAAATATAAGCGAAGTCGCATTAATGACGATGTGACGTCACTCCTACTTTCGTCTTTATTCGCTCTTCTTCTTATTCTTCTTCCACCCCCCCACCTTCCACCCTTCCATCTTATTTTTGTATTGAAATGTGCATTGATGGATGATGATGACGAGTTCTCCTCCCGTGCCCGCATTTTTATTATTATTATTTTTAAACATTAACGAATATGTCGAAATCGTTATTGGTCGAGTGAACATTTATAGAACCCGGTCGGCCATCTTGTTTCCACACATTATTTTCCCCCTAGCTCTTTTTTTTTTCTTTCTTTCTCTCATATTGCATCTGCACCGCGCTCGCTCACTCTCTCTCTCTCTCTCTACCGCCCAAAACTCATCCAGCACGCACACGCACACAAAATGGTGTAATTGACGATGATTGAAGCAAATTTTAGGTCTTCAACATAAAAAGCCTGCAAACTCCCTCGCTGCCTCACCCAACCACCCACTCACTCACTCTCAATCCCGCGCTCACTGCAACCGTCAGTTCAATGCGCATGCTCAGTCGCGCCGTTCCTTTTATTATGATTTGCGCAGGACAATTTGCGATATGGCGAGGCAGGGTGGAGAGCCAGATAACGATGACGTAATTAAGTGAGTTTGCGGGTACCTACGAATTTTCGTATGTATGGCGCGTCGTTCGTCTCTGCCAACTTTCGCAAAATACCTTACGTTTCTCCTCTCCCTATCCACACGAAATTTTTTTTTCTTTTCTACTTCCTGTCACGTTCCGTCGCCGCTACCGCTAATGTGGACCAGACGAAATTACATCGAATAGCCGAAGATTAAAAAATCGGCTTTTTATAGAGAAAAATTGCGAGTAGATTCGCAGCATGAGTAATGTAACGTTAAAGAAAAGATCCCCAAACAACAAAAAAAAATAAAATGACTCTCATTTTTTACAAAAATATAGATATCTACCCGGTAAAGTATAATACCGTATATAATATAGTATACACGTATTATAGACGTGTATTTTAAGAATAGAAAAAAGATTTTCACACAAAATATCGCATATGTTGCACAAATAAAACGAGTTTTATTGGAATTTTATATATATTATATAGGAAGAAAAAAAAAGTAACAATAGCGGGTTGTAGCGTAGTTGCATATACCATTCGGTGATAAAGTTATATGTGTCGTTGGCGTTATGTTCGACCGGCACGCCATCTTTTAACGACCACCACGTAACTAATCAAATTGTGGAAAAAATAACGTACATAAAATAAAAACTAATGGAGGGAACCGAAAAAATACTCGAGTAAAAAAAAAAAAAAATGAAATAATAATTGCTAAAGTTCACGTTATGCGGAGATAAAATACCCTCCTATTTTCAATCATGCAATTAAAAAAAAAAAATTTTTTTTTTCAACTTACTCAAATTAATAAAAAAAAATAAATAAATAAACATGCGTTAACCATTTAATTTGTTTTTTAAACAAATAAAAAAATATATTTAAACTAGTTGACTGATGGGTTGTCGGTTATAAATTACGAATGCATGCTTAATGTAATTTTGCCGGAGATTAAATTCATCACCTTTTTTTTTTAATGTACACATTGTTTCACCCTTCATCAGTAGACTAACAAAGGAACACTCTCATCAACAATTTCCTTTTACTAAATATTTAATGAAACCAAAATAAAAAAAACAAAAAAAAAAAAATTAAAGAACTTCCCCTCTAACCAAAAAAAAAAATCTATTTCCCTTTAAATTGCTTACCAACCAACGCCTTTAATAAGCAAACACTCTGTGGATGCGTTCGAGCATGGCCAACTTAATTCTGGCAATCACATAAGATTCCTCTCTCCACAACCAATTCGCCCCACCAGCGAGAAATTAAATAAAAACTTACTTTTTTTTTTTTTTTTTTGGTTTTATCGAAATTGAAAATTACATAAAATATTTCACGCAATATTTCGCGCTTTATTATTAGAAACTGGAGGGACTCCCAATTGTAAACACGTGTTGTGTGGCAATTGCGTTCCTCCGGTAACGAGTCCAATCAGGTTGAACAATTGAATTGCGTGTCTTTAAGGTGCGCGTAGGTGGGTGGCGGGGGCAGCCAAAGACAGAACGAAAGAGAGTGAGTGAAAGTTTGAGAGCCGAGAGTTAGTTGTGAGGCTTGGTTTGGAATTTATCGGGTCTTCATTGATTGGATGTAATGATCATAATTCAATTGTACGTTTGCGGACTGCAATATGGCCTACCGCCGTTGAAATAATAGGTCATCGACCTTACCGACTGGTCACCACCCCCAACCCCATACACACATACCTCCCCCCCCCCCCCCTCCCCTCTACACCTACTCTCCTACACTCATTCCACTCCTTTCAATTTCCGTATTATAACTCGAGAGAATATTTTCTCCGTTTCGAAATTGAGAGTTACTTCGACCTGACCAGTCCTATCTACCTTATGACTTAAGCTGCTTACGATTGTTATTTTATGGCGCCTTCAACCGCGCATGCGCAACTCCTTTAAACAATAATTTTTTCCAAACTCGAAAATTTCCTATTCTTCGCTCGAGCAATTAAGCGTCAAAACAAATTTATTAGAGGCGAATCTTAAAAATGATCTTTTTCCATCCACTCGGTCGCCAGTTACGAACATTAGTAAAAGATTCGAGCTTTATTTAGTCAAGAGGAAGTTTTAGTCGCCCAAATTTTCCACTTAAATTACCAGCCGAAAATCATTACGCCTTATTTACCAGTATTTTTAAACTTTTAGCTAAAATGTCGCCCGTTTTCGAACTTTATGTACTGTAGTTAGCGATTTTCCGAATACCAAATGTTTAGGTTTTAAGCAGCAAATACTTTTTTTTTTCCTTTCATAAAGCGCTTGTGATTATTATTTACACGCGTAAGTTAACAACGAATTGGTATTGGTCAGTTTCCTACAATTATTGAAGTGCAGAATGTGGACCATTTGATTTTATATTTGACTACAACTTTTACTTTCGATCACACCAATTCCCTCATGAAAGTTTATTGTAAACACTAGGTAAACAAACGGGCATGCAAATACTGCATGCAGAAAGTGACTGAAAGTTAAGAAACCAACCGCAGCTTAAATCTTTTAAACTTTCATCTTTTTATCTTTTGAATTTGGGGGTTTTTTATTTACTTCTGCACTAAAAGTTAAAATCATTACGAAACGTTTCAACTAATTTTTCCTCTTTAAAAAAGATTTCCCGGTTCAAACCAGCGTTGATCTCCATATATTTTTCTTAAATAAAATCGGAGGAAAAAGAAAAGATTCTTAGAAAAGTAATTACGGAGATAGGAGCAGACCGAACATCAGATATTTAGCAGCGATATTTTCAAAAACTCTGTTGATAATATCGTCGTTTACTACGAACTCTTCTTGTTCGCAACATAAATTTCTTCAAAAAAAAAAAAAAAAAAACCACTTACTTTTTATTATAATATATTTTCTTTTATTATTAAAAAATTTAAAAAAGAAAAATATAAATTTTGTTTAAAAAAAAAAATTTTTAAAGACGAGTTTAATAATCGGAAAACAAAAAAAAAAAAAAATTCGTTCTCTATCTCATTTTTTTTAATTTTTTCTTTTCGTTTTCTCAGTATGAAATATCACCTGTTGTTGATAACTATTTGTCTGCCCTACAGGTGGCGCTCTCTCCAACGCACGCAAGCGAAGATGTATCGTTCTTGATTTTATTACCTTGTACGCAGTCGGAGCAAAACAAAATCTTTAGAAAAAGATAAGAAATAAAGATCTAATCGATAGGAAATACGATTTTTTTTTCTTTTGCCTCCGATAAAAAAAAGATAAATGAAATATTTAATAATTTTTGTCTTTTCACTCTCTTTCCCAACAAGTATTCCCCCCTCCCCTCCTCTTTACAAGAAATATCTATCATTTTATCAGTTCCTAGTGAATTTCCTTGTAAATATCTATCTAATAACTTGTATCACTGAATTATAAAAAAAGAAAATCCTCAAAAAATAAATAAATAATACTTGCTTTTTCGTTATTAAAAATACAGCTTTCTCCATCATTTTCCACTCGTAGATAAAAACACTCGTAAATAGAAAGAAAATATTGACTTACCTAAAAAAAAAAAAACAATGTTATTAGCGTTAAGAGGAAAAAAATCAAATTACATAATTTGAAAAACATTTTTCATAAGCATACAAAAATAACGAGTACAATTACGTCATTACCGAATAACGGGAAGGTGAATGAATGTCAAAAGATCAGTGTAAAGATATGCCATTATTGTATTCGTCTCCTCAATTAAGACTAGGGGAACAGCAAAGAAAAAAATATTGCCGTTGAAAATAAATACGGCGTGAAATGTAGAAATCATCTCTTAATTTTTTCATCATTGCGCATGCGTACAGAGGTTAGAAGCTCTCGAACGTGACAAGTAGCTTAATCAAATGATGAATGATATATTTATTAGAAATGAACGATCTTTTCACTCACTGGATCAACTTTTATTATCCGTTAAACGCCTAAATTAAACATAAAATAAATAATAATTGATATATATACCGTATATAAAAATAATAAAAAGAAAAACACCTCACACCCACTTCCGCCGCCCTTCCATCCCATGCAAATTAAGTTGACTCCCGCAGAAAAAAAAAAAATTAAATTAAACGCTGGGATCGAAAGGGGAAAAAATAATTAACGAACATCAAATCTCCATCGTTTATACACGGCTACCGCATAATAAAGAAATGAAAAAAAGAACGAAAAAAAAATAATAATAAAGCGGATCGGCATTGGGTATACGTGGAAGAAGCTGAGGGCACGTCGAAGCAATTATTATCAAGCCAAGAAATGTTAATTAATCACGCGAAAATTCTCTCTATTTATGCTAATGATTGCGTCAAACTTAATCGAATTTAAATTATTTGCAGATAAATTAATTATTATATAGAGATAACTTCATCGGTATCTCTATCGGGACCGGATGTAAAAGGAAATAAAAAAAATTCCTAACAAAACTTAATAAAAACTGACGACCAAAACCTAAAAGACTCACGAGCGATTTCATTAAATCTAAAATAAAATAGCTAAATGAAGCCATAATATCCTTTCCATTAAAATCCTGACTGAAAACATCGTCATTTTCCTAATCGACAACTGTATACTCGTACATACAGTAATACTGTAGAATATATTTAAAGACAAAAATGAAAACGTGACTTGACAAATCGACATTTTGAATCCTTCATTACTCTCTCATAAACGTCAACAATAATCATCATTAAAAACAACTCTTCATTACGAAGAATTAAAATTAAAAAAAATTATAGTTTTTAAAACGCTCAGATAACTCATAAATAAAAATAAATTTTAACATTTTTAAACTGCTTTTTTAAAAAAAAAAAAAAATATATATATAACTTTCTTTGAAAATTCAATTTACATATCATCTAAAAAATAAAGATATACAGTAGATAGAAGAAGACGAGTCACTCACCCCTCTCCCACTCATCTCCTAACACCCACCGCAAAAGAAATAGCAGGGTTAATGAGGCGACGATTTCTTTAATCATCCTCATCATCATAGCCCCCGCCATTGAATGAGAAAAAAAGCGGCAAAAGAGCTACAGAAGAGAAGAAGAGGGATGGGGGTTGTGTAGGGGTATATAAAAAAAAAAACGTTGCTGGGCCATTAATTCACATTACGTGACTCGAAAACTTTCGTTCGGATGAAATAAAATATCTGAGATGGCGATGATTCATTGTTGATGAATATTTAACAGTCGTCTGATCCACATCTGCGGTTGCATTTACTGAATACAGAACACGATTGCAGCGCGCGCATGCTCAGCCAGCCAGCGAGATGAAATTAGAATAAATGTTCTCTCGTACTTTCTCTCCCCCCACCCATCCTTCACTAGCCTCCCCTAACCCCCCTATCGATGTCACTATTAGGCGCTTACACGGATAAATCCAAAGAAAATTATCACGTGATCGCGCGCGTTTATTCCAAATACATTAGGAAAATTAAAAACTAGTTGAATAAAAAATAAATAAATACCGGTATTGGTCTAAAAAAAAAATAAAATGATGGGAGCTTTTATGATTACCTTTTTTATTGTTTAAATAAGCGTTGATAACGAAATACTTTATCATCGGGGAAAGCACATAAATGCCGCCCGCGTTTTACAAGCAAATAACCACTCTACTCAAATGTGTTTTTAATTGCTCGTTAAATACGAAATTTTCGTCTCTTCATCAAAATTTAGTAAAAGGTCAATTTGGAAATAAAAGCTAAAGTTTCGTGTCACTGCACAATCTATCGGCGATAAAAACTAACAAATATAATAAAGCGGAATTAATTTACATACATAAAAATTAGAATATTACGGAGTATAATTTATGTGTTTAATGCTAAGTTATGTCCAATTTAAATAGCTAAATGCAAAAATTTGCGCTAAATCGGCTACTTTTACTGTGACTAAAAGCTAAAAAGAAAAGTGACGACTCATTTTTAGTCTTATCTTCCCCTCCCCCCTTCTCCGCATCCACCCTCCGCTCATTTTAATTGCAACCGCCGCTTCCGGTTCCATTTAATTAGCTTATTTACATTTTTTTTTTTTTTATTGTTTAGTCGCCAATTAGGCAGAACGGGATAAATCGGGACAAATAAATAATGGGGGGAACA
>JAQGAZ010000256.1:0-77681 GCA_034692225.1 Polydesmus complanatus | reverse complement strand
TGAACATGTAGTACATTATATTCATATAGCCCATTGCAGCTTCCTTACAAATTTCCTAGTTGGTGAAATGTAAGTTGGTGAAATGTCTGCACACCAGTTAATTTACTTACGCTAATTTGCATTCGCGATCGCAAACCGCGTGGCTTACATGTATTTCGCTACAAACGTAACGTAAAGCAACGTAACGTAGTCACCCTCAATGATTAAGTCGTAGTAATAAAGCAAAAGAGCTTGCAGTCGGTCGAGTATGAAATATATTTTCATAGGGGAGGTCTACACTAACAGCATTCACACTTCACCCACAGCGATAATTAATGATTCTTCCGCTACTTAAATATGCGATGAGTTCCATCGTCCAAACGCCTCATGTCGCTCGGAGGATCGAACCAACCCTTCAAAACCGACGAGGATTTATTTCCTTAAAGTTCACGGATGAACTTTTATCGACTAATAAAATTATTAATAACCTCTCCGTCAATAAATTGAATTGAAATGTTGTGAGCGAACCGGAAGCGTAAAAAGGCAATTAAGTACTGCATCGGGTATAGCCCTGGAGTTTACTATTTTTAATAAGATTTTTTTTTTTCGTATACCGGGATATAAATTTATAAAAGATAAAAATTAATATTAGTGAATTTTGGATGATACAAAAGAGCGCGAGCATTTTTGACCCTACCCATTATACACCAAATCAATCAGCTTTTACATAAAGCGCTGCAGTTATAAATCAAACTGCAGTATTGCTTTTGATGTTCTATAGAATCTACTTAAAAAATGACAGATTAACCAAAAAAAAAAAAAAACTATAAAAATGATCTAACTCGTCACCAAAAGTAATTTATTTTACCAAAACGTTTTCATTATCAACATCTGGGGATTGTAAGCCTACGTTAGTTTTTTACAATGATAGTTTCACGCTTCGTAAAATTTACCAATTCACTTTAATGGATATGGAAGTGTAGTAAGCTATACTAGTATTGCAGTAGAATAACCGTGCAAATTATACTTTCATTTATAATAGGCAACATTCACATTTTACAAGAGCTCAATAAAAAAAAATATTTACTTTGGGGAACTACAGCGAAACATCGATTATATGAACTGGTCTTTTATGGACAACCGTCTGATAATACAGAGTTTATCTCCTGAGAGCCAGATAAGAGTACGGTTAATAAGGATTCTACTGTCATACCGGTAATTACACAAAAGACCCATATCTAACGAGGTTTCGATATAGCGCAATGTACAAGTTGTGGCTACCATTGGTTAATGCGGATACGGTTTTGATATATCGGCGATTAATATCGCGATCCAAAAATTTTCAAATTTTGATAAACACACGATATCACAAATCCCCTTTTGTTGTGCAATCAATGAATAAAAGATGGCACATTTTTATATCCTTAGAAATAATATCCTTGCATGCAACATTATTAAATTTTGTGGAGTTGAATCATTTGTTGCAAATTGTTTTCATCATTCGGATAGTTCTTCGGAAAATTCACGAGACAATTGGAAAGTTATTTACATAAAAGTTATGAATTTATTTACTGATTTCGTGATAACTGAATCAGCTGAAGAATGCAAATTAGACTTATCCAAATAATGAGATTTTTAACTAATGATGACATTCGGCCACTATACTGAAGTAAAGAAAAACCATCTACGAAACCTTATTACTCGTATTAAATACGGTACATTTTAATTTATTTTGTGTAAAATTTTAATGATTTACTGGGCATGTCTATCCCAAATTCATTAAAAATTTCATTTACTTACAAATATCAATGTTTATTACAATACTGTACTTAAAAATCGACTTTTAGAATGTAACCCTACTTTTGCACGTAATCTTGGTTTCGTATAAAACAATATTTACATTTTATTTTACTTACTGTTCTTGTCTAGACTTTTGCATATTTTTAGAAAAGTTTTCCACAATATTTTAATAAAGAAACAAAAATTAAGTAGGCTACGGTAATTACATTTGGTCCAGTATTGCAAAAATCTTTAAAAAAAAAAAATAAAAATAATCTTCTGACTTTTATTGACGCTATAGCCGAGGTTTAAGATTATAACGCCTATTCCTAACGAAAAAAACAGTATTTTTATCAGGGAAATACCGCGAGACTCACGAAAAGTGAATCCAAGATCATAATAACCAGGTTCTACTGTATAATCTTCTTTAATCTGTAAACAATTGCCCATTTGTCTTAAAGAAAAAGATACTGTTTTAATCCGTTGCAGTTGCAAATAAAAATTATTAGCTAAATTATAAATACCGCAATTAACTTCATAATAAATGTAGAAAATACCGAGAATATCAAAAGAAAGTAAGTGTCAGAAATGACGTTGGAATCGATGACGGTCTATTCACTTACAATAAATAAAAGCAAGATCAAACTCTTATTAATAGCACGAGCGATGATGTTATTTCGAACTCGTAATAATAGCTATAATAACGCAATCAAGTAAATTTACAGCACATGTAATATAGTTGAACGTGCAGCCATCTCTCTCACTTGTACTCTCGATCTGTCTTTATCGCCTGCTACGTTATCGATTTCCATCGGTGTAAAAATAAATAAGCAAGTGCTGGCAGCACAGGCTTTTACAATTGTTTCTTAATAATCGGCAACGAAACAAAGCAGACAAAGTCTAATGATAGCAATAACAATAAAAAATGTACATTATATTTGTGGATAAAAATATTGTAAGAAAATAAAATGGGATCCACGCTTTATCTTTATTTTCGCGTTTTAGTTTGAGATGTGATCGCGCAGAGAACAACAATGCCAACGACCGTGCGAACATGCTAGTACACCTTCTTCATAATTGGAATTGAGAAAAGATAACGGCAGTTATTAAAAGTTCGACATGGAACATAATAATAAAGCCCTAGAAAGAAAAATAAAACGCTAAACAAAATTATAATATATGAAGTAAAAAAAAAAAAGAAAAACAATAACAAAAAACTTTATAGGAGTTTGAACGCACGCAATATTAATATTTAGTTTTAATATAAAAAGAGATATATAGACACGGTATAGGATGCATACAGTAGTAAAACCTTTGTAAACAAATAATTTCTGCTCAACAAAATTTTGGAAAATTATGGATTTTCTAGTAAATCAATTTCAGTACCAGGACAACGTAATAAAACCTGCAATGTTAGCGAAAATTATCTGTAGACAGTCCGAAATTATAGTTATTTTAGGGAAAACAAAATATGATCGGCTCAACTAAATAACTCATAAAAAGTTTATTACGATCAAGTAAAACGAAAATGTTGTTTCTTATTAATAAAATTTATTATAAACCTTAATGACAGTTTTTAAACGCAAGGAACGATTTTTCCTTACGGCAGCATATGAAGTTCATTAAACCGAATTTCCACTGTGTTAGAAAGGATAATTTTCCACTTTACAATGTATACTGTATCTCCGTAAATTAATTACTAAAATGTAATCAGTATTAATAAGATAAGAAAAATCTTAAGACTAATAAACAAATTCCCCAGATTTGAATTAATTTACAGTATCGTTCTTCTAGAAATTTATGCAAATGCACATGGAGTACCACCGGTATGAAAATGCTGTTGTCAAACCTTAATATACCTATTCCATCATTACAGGGGCTTACGTCGGAAATGCATTAGCCATTTCCTTTGCTTTTCAAATGAGACTTTCGATACGGCACATCTTTCGTTCACCGATCTTACATTATCTATCTGTCCATCGAAAGCCATACAAAAGAAACGAGAACGGCTCTTGACTATACAAATTCAGCGGGGTTAAAATAAAAGTCTTGTTTGATACAAGATCTCGTCAAAAAGATATTGATTATACATCAATATCTAATTACAAGCTTACCAAAAAAATAATAATAATAATAATGTAGCCTACATTTATTAATTTCAAATGTTTCTAATATTAACTTAGCATTTTATTTTATTTTTACAAAATACTGTCATATAAAGCCCGAAGCTAAATAAATCCTCCTCTTAAAATGAAAATAAACATTAAAAAAAAAATCCTTTTACAGAAATTTTAATGTTTTAAATTAAAAAAACTGCATTTTATACACGAGTTTGTTTACTTACAAGATACCAGTAATTAAAATAAAAAAAATTCTCGTTATTTTAATTGCAGATAAACTACAAGACGTAATACTCCGTACAATTTTTATGTTTTAATCTTAAAAATACTTTTTTCTGTTCGTTTTATTAAACTGCCTAATGCTGCTCCATCACTATTCAAGAACTAATCTTATAAATATTAAAAATTCATATCTATACAGTGTATGCAATATTTAATCTAAGAATTCAGTATCAAAAAATACTAATTATCTCAGAAAACTAAGCCAAATAAACTCATAATAAAGAAAGCTATAACTCGTAATAATCTTTAAATATTTATCTTGATCGTAAAATAAATATAATAAAGTATTAACATTAAGAAGAAAAAAAAAAAATGCGGAAATAATAAGCTCAATAATCTTCATAAATAACGATCCCCTTATTAAAAATTGTGAAGCATCATCGTACGCTCTTTCAAAACAAGCTTGTCATTAACAACACTATCAATGTAACAAAGCCATATAAAAAAACACAACACTAAAGCTGTTTTAATTAGGCTAATTATACTCAGTAGAAACATTAAATAAACAAAATAGTACAAAGCAAATTTAACACCTGTGCAAACATCTCTACCCACGTTCGACGTAACCTCCTTTGAAGCTAAGAAAGAGACGATCACGATTACGAGTCGTTAAAACGCGCTTAACCACGTGTTAAATGACAAAAATAATGGATAAAGATTCCCGTTAAAATGCTTTTATCTTCTTTAATTAATCGTCGCCCAAGACGAGAGAAAGTGGGGTAAAAAAAAAAGAAAGGGGTAAAGGCGGACCAACAATCGACCGCATAACCAACGTGAATAGCGTGTAATGAGATCTCATTACATACAAAGTCGATTAATTTCCATTCAAAAGTCTTTTCAGGAGCTTCCCTTCTCCATCATTAATCCTCACCCCCTCCCTCCAACCCCTACTTCAGACTTATACACCTCATCACCCACGCACCTATTAATTTCAATTCTTAAAATGATTAACATCGAAGCTTAATTAAAACAATTTCTTGTCCTAATAGCGCACAACAAGTTTACGTCTTGAAAAAAAAAAAAAGAACGGAGGAAATAAGCATTTTGTAATTAGCATAGAAAAGCTATTGAAAATAAGTGGCGGCTGGTGATGAATGAGTGAATGAACGGCGGAAGGAGAGCGAAAGAAAGCTAATTACGTGTATTTGTACGCTGGCGTTTGCATATTCATTTTGATCTTTCATCAGTTGCGACGAAATTGGATTAGTTAGCGCGTGCGTCTTCATTTCCATAGAAAACGTGATGAATGTTTTGCGAAGAGCTCGTGGACTGATAAAAAGGCAAATACAATTATTGTTACCGGTACTAGCAAACGAAATTGAAGAAAAAGCAACGTGTATACTTCTCATATGCATGCGCGGTATTATTATTGCTCAGGGTGAAAAAGTTTGTTTACACTAAAATGGCAACGCCTATGCATCACTTTTATGTAAAACATCAACAACCATTGCCACATTTTGATTTATTCAACACCAAATATCACATTTTATTTTTATCTGAAGATGAAAAATACACATCGTTACCCTATTTCTTCACCCAACACATTTTATATTTTGACGTAATAAAAAGCAGTGGAAAAAGTAAAATTGTTCAACTGATTCTGTATAGCGCAGCATTGTATGCGCACAATATAATAAAATTAATTTTTTTTATTACATTAATATTAAAAAAAATAATAATAATTTGCTTGTTAACATTTGATTAAATGCGCAAAAAATATAATATTACACATCAAAAAATGTAAACAATGAGATCTAATTATTGTAAATTTGAGCTAGAATTTTTAATGAATTTAGGCAACTTTCATTTGACGAAATTTGAACCACATACTGCACACGTATTTTCGAAAAAGTCGTTCACGTTCAGCTTTATAAGCGGACATTTTAAGTAGGACTACATAATTAGAGCTCATTAACTTCAAAACATTCACGTTTAAGCTGCAAAATATTGTTCAAATTAACGCTTCAGATTTAATAAATCGCCATTCAAACTTAATTTGAAAATATTACAACGGTATAAAAATAAGTGCAGTATGTTTCTGAATCAGCGTGTAACCTTATACATTAAAAAAAAACCATTTACCAACATCTAAACTCAATACATGTATTTAAATTTAGTACAAATGTGTAGCGCCTAGTGTACACGAGTAGCACTCATGCAGTTAGTTAATTTTGCAGTTAAAGCGAAGTAACGTTAAGTCGGGAAAAGCAATAACATTTTGTTCAGCTCACTTCCTCTATCCATCTTTCGTCTGATGCATTTTCACCGGCGGTTCATATCTCGTAAAATTTCACTTCCTACATTAAAATTGAGATATGGGCTTCCTCAACGTATGTATTTTTTAATGGCATCATGCGCACGCAGCCACTTGCAATCTCTATCTTCCAACGATTATTAATTACTGTATACCGAGACTCCGAATAACATTTGACTTTTAAAAAATAGCAAAAAAAAAAAAAGTTTAACTTCGCCACTTGTTCGCTTTCTTTCATTTAGACATTATTTTTGCAATGTTTACAAATTGGTTAACTAAGTAGTAATTTACATGCCTATAGTTTCCGAATTCAAACTCTCGTTTTATCGCCGTTTCACAATTTATAAGGGAAATAACTTTTTTTTGGGGATGTTATAGTACTGTATTATTTTTGTATTTGCCTGATGGGTGGCGTTGATGGAAAGCAGACGTCGTCAAGCAACGTAATAAGTATAAATGTCATTTTATCGTAGCTTATAAAAATGCTCGCATCATATTGTGGCATAAAGTAGCGTTAGCGAGAGAAAGAAGAAAAATTCTTTTAACATCGATTTAACGTATTACGGCTACCGGTAGCGTTTTATATCGCGTATAAAATAAAAATACATTTTCATCTACCGTACCGTATTATAATACATGTAGTAGAAACAGAAGAGAGAAAAAAAAAAGGTGTGTGTATTATAAAAGCGACGTTGATATTTGGCGTTGACATCACTTCAACATGTAAAGCAGCGGCTTCTATTTTAATTCATCATCAACATACATAACCAACCATCTTTGTTATAGACTTTTTTTTTTACGTTCACTCTTTTTTTTTTTTTTTTTTAGCGTTTGTATACATTGCGTCTGCTCGTATGAGGTGTCGCTAAACGTATTCATTTGCTCTTATCTTTCGTTCCATTCCCCACCACACCCTACCATCATTTATCATACAAATTAAATTCGAGCCGACAACACGCGACACTAAACATTTAGTTAACATTTTTCGACTTAAAATTGATGTTCGGCATTCAAAATGCTAAATAACTTTTTCGCCCACTCTCTTCGTTTTAGATTGGATTGTTCAGTCAATTTACTTTGTTTTTGTATGTTTGTGGAAATGGGGAAAAAATATACTTTCACGAAAATAACTGTTTTGTAAATTTAACCTTTTTTTAATTTTTAATTAAAATTTTAAGTAAATAATTTGGAAATGTAAATTGTGAACTGAGCACAAAATGTCTTTGTCAAATTTATTTTGTAACTAAATTTGTTTAAAAGAAAAAATAATAAATAGGCCGGGTTAATAACATTTTCATGAAGTACTCGTACATTTTTAGTTCTTCAGTTAAACATATCAAAAAATCAATCACAAAAATTCGATTATTTTAGACATGGCACGCTAGATTTGAAAATTATTATTATCCTAAAAGATTATTCGTTTGGAAGGAAAGTTCATTTTTCGTAGAGATTTGTGCATTATGAGCAAAATGAAAGCGGAATGTTTTATCATTCGTTTATCAAATTCTTTATTAATTTCGAACAACCATATTTCATTTTTACAATACATGTACTGTATTAAAAATGAAATTCGTTATCCGTACACATTCATCAAACTGGCGATTTAAATGCTTAGAAAATAGTGAGACATTATAGTTGTTTTTTTTTTACCGATTTATATTGTTGTTGGTTTGTACTGAGAATTAAATTTCACTTTCTTCGAATGTATTATGGCTATGACTCATAAGGTTGATGAGCTTTTCGATTGGAAAGGAACATCAGCCCCCGTGCAAATGTTTACTTGTTTTGTGTATTGTATTTTTGTTTTTCCTTTTTATTTATCCCAAAAACGTGTTGTTCCCGCGATTTCTTTTTATTATTATTTTATCCAGTGTCAAAGCCAATGTTTCGAGTTGGAACTAAATTTATCTGTTATTTGTCCAGCAAAAACGCTTTGAAACCAGTCCGAGCGTAGCAACAACAACTAAGCTTTTCTGTTAACAATTCAAATATTTGCAATCGAATTGATTATCTCGAACCTTGTGTTCGCTTTTTCCAATATTTGTCACAACACTAAAAACGCACCAGCCAGCTTCATTGCAAACACAGTTTGACGACAATTTCGAATGCACTCGCAACGTATGCAAAAGACGAGACATAGGTTGGAAGGAGAGAGATAAATAATAGAGAAAAAAAAAAAGTAGGCTAAACTAAACCGACACGCCTTTAATTGCATGGTCGAAAGTGAAATTGTTTTTCATTTGCTGTTTTGTTTATTTGTTATTCCCTGCGGTTTCCCAGGTAACAAAGCGCCATATTTTATCCTCACAATTACCGGCTGCGTTCGCGTGTCTACTTCCGACTCTCTCAACCAGAACAAGTCTCATGTCAATATGCATATCTAATTAGCCCTAACCTGCATTGGCGTCGTCTGCTAAGAATAATAAGAAATTTGCATTCAACTTTTAAAAATAGCAATTTTGTCTTTCTCATTATGAAGCAAAACTAAAAACATTTTTAAATGTTGCTGATAATTCATTTGGAACAATAACAAGCGTCTATTTAACAATGTAATATTCGTTCAAAAAATAAAAAGTCAGAAAACCCTGTACTCGCTATCTGCTTAAAAATGGTACAAATAGGGGGGGGGGGGGGGGGAAGAAAACCCTCAAAAAGCAAATGTTAATACGATAGGGACTAATTTTAAGTACATTAAACTTAAAAAGTTAATAACCTGTAGTTTTCTTTTACTTCAAGTTCTTCAGCGTTCAGTGTTTAAGTGTTTTGGGGCCATCCATTAATAATTTCGTCAACAACATAGGATCGAGGGTGGGGAAAAGTAAAAAAATTAATGATTGTTGCTGACAATTTTTTTTTTCTTTTTTAAAATAAATCAAATTCAATAATATAAAATTAATGATAAAAATGTGTTATCGAATTAAAAACTACAACCACATTTTGTTTTTTCTTCAATTTCAATGTTTAGCATTTCGATTCAGAGAGGAGGTAGGCTTGCGTTATTCAATGTTTGTTTAGGTTTCTTCTGGTAGCATAAAACATACTGTAATAGAATTACAAAATCCCGGCAGGAAAATAAATTGATAAAGCAAATGCAATTCGCAGAAGGTTAGGTCTACTGGAGAGTCTCAAAAAGACCAGAATGAAGCCAATAATGTTGAAATTGTCGCAGAATGTCAATTTTTGATAAAATAGGGAGAGGGTCAAAATTCCAAAAAAAATTGTTGACATAATTATTAATGGACAGTTCTTTTCAATTCATGATAAAAAAAAATATTTTAGCGTTTCTTCTACTAAAACCGCAAAATACATTTTAAATGGCGATAAGAGGAGGGGAAGGATGCATAGAAAGTGAAAACGCAGGCGCTTTATCGATAAATTGAACACTCAGTATTTAGTAGACGCATGCGCGTTTTGAGGTTAGCTCTCCCCTGTCGCGTGACATGAACCTAGTGTTTTATCGGTTTGCAGAGGTCGCTCCCCATCATTAAATCATCCGACAATAAAGAACCCTGCTCTACCACCCACTCAGGCCACGAGAGCCTAGCTTGAAAAATTTGAAATTGGACACCTCAAATAATAAGTTGGAAGTACAATGCGCGTGCTTGTCAAATCTATCTGAGAAATCCTTCTAATTGCTGCAACTTTTTCCCTCTGTTTCTGTTCATGTTTTCACCGTTTTATCTTTTGACAGCTAAACAACCAGTGTCGTGTTTTTCTGTTTCGATTATGAACGAGTGCAGGCGTTCAGTAGTACCGCCGTACTTAAATTTTCTGTTTTATGTTATAGCCAAATTACATGATGAAAAAAGAAATATCTTTCTCCTACGCTATTTCAACATACAGTACAGTATTATATTTTGTAACCTTATTCATCTCATTCCCACGAATTATCCAGTTTCATTTTTGATTCAATTTGCTCAATTCACGCGATCGTTTCCACTCGCAATCGGCAAATGGGATATTATTTTTGATAGCTAAATTATTTCTAAGAAGAACGCTTCGCTACGTTTAAAAAGAATTATTATGATTATTTTTTAAAATTTTGTTTTGAAATCTAGATAACTTTAAACTTTCCTTATTTTTCGCACCGAAAACTTCTACTAATAATAGCCCGTGCAGACTGATAACGAAATGAATTCAAAATAAAGCGAGATTTAAATAAAATCAGATCTTCCAGTGGCAACGATAAAAATATAGGCCTATCATTGACTTCTTTTTTCCAAGCTTTTTAAATTTTCTTTCAAATTCAAAATACAGTATGTGTAAAATGCACTTAAAATAAAGCACTATAAACAATTTTAATAGTACTATACAACCACAAATAGTCAAATAAATTTTATTCTCTCCGCCACTTAACATTTAAACAACATAATCTTGTAATTAATGGACAGTAAAACCACTGCATAACTACAAAACTATTGCAAAGAAATTTTTAAACACCTAACTTATACAGTACGGTACGTGCACAGTAGGCTGCATATTGGTTTTTCATTTTTAATACACAGTTAAAGAAAAATTATTTTAGCACAGGAATTTAAATATTTTGTTGCGAAATTTGAAGGAACAGTTAAATCTCAGGTGGTATTTAAAAATACAGTGTTCTTATCTATGTTATCAACTTATCACTGACAGATCAATCCAGATTGTAGAAGTTAAGTTTTGAAACTCGATAGATGTGAGAATTTACTTGTAGGTTAAGTAAGTTCCCTGTCTATTAATCATATGCCTAAAGGTCAAATTCTTTCATGTGGCCTTTTCCTTCCGCCTCACCGATCCGCATATTATGTCGGTTACGACGACTGGCGGCCAGTGTGCCATGTCACGGCCTCAATTTTTCCACCGATTGATTTGCAATGTGGGAAATTTCGCAGCTGTGCAATTCTCAATCAATTGGCGCCTTCTGCTTGTGCACGCGACGCATTCTTTTCCATTTCACTAAAATAACATTTCCGAAATTTCCATTACAGTTTTCTATCAGATACTTTTTTTTTTTTCTTTTTCTATTTTACTCTTCACCCACCCAAACACAATTATTCAAAGTGTAATGAAAAAGCGCCTAGATCGACTCGAGTAGCGGAATTTCTTCTGTTCTTCTCAGATTCGGCGCAAATTGTAAACAAGACGTCGCTTCATTTCCAATTCGTCTCTTTGATTTAAATAAATAAATGCGGACGTGACTGGCAAGAAATAGAAGTGCCTTCATTTTCAGTCGGCCATTACCAACGAATGAGACAAATTGGATTTGGTTCCATGAGGGAATCAGTAAAGCTCGCATCTTCTATTTTTACATGGCGCTCCAGAGACCAAAAATGCGTCAAACGATGATACAGGTTTTTTGATATGTATCAGATACCGATGACCAATGTTATGATTACACCAGGAAAACCTCAATCAAATCCTCAAAAAACAAAACAAAAAATCGATCTGGGTAGACCTAAAATTATTATAGAGTACTATATTCAGTGTACAACAATAAACGCCGGCATAAAAAGCTCTTTGAGACATATCATAAATTGATTCATGATACTTAAAATTCCAAAGAAAAAACAAAGTACCGATATCCAATTAGATAAAAAAAAAAAGACTTCGATTTAAAAAAATAATTTTACCAAAATACTGATGAAAATACCAAATTTTAATATCAAAATACTTTTTAAACGATATGTTTGAATTCTAATGTCTTGAACGAAAGCATAATAGCTAAAAAGTTTTAACATTCTTATTGCTAAGTGAAAAGTTCCGCTAAAATTATTAATTTTTTTTTTTTTTTTTTGCTATATTGCATAAAAATTGATTTGATGGAAATTCATATAAACCACTTTCAGATCTCAGGTAGCGCTGACAACAAATAAATAAACGTTGCATTGAGAATTTTGTTTGAAAGATGATTTTCGACTGTGCAAAACAATTTTATCCCAAAAAATATTTAAAATGTTTCGGTTTTTAACTTTCTAGAACCAATTTTAAGTGCTTTTAGTACAGTACTAAAACTTATTACAAAACGATCGATATTTATTAACTTTGTTTAAAAAAAAAATAAAACTCATCCAAATTAATTTTCTTGGTAAGTTTCTAACAATTCCTAATTTTTAAATAATTGCCTAAAAACCTACAAGCTTTAGGATTCGTAAATAACATGAAATTCGGTCCTTGAACTATTCCGAGGAGATTTATGTAGTTGAAAAACATAACGGGCTAGTTGGAGAGCTAACGCCACTTCGAAGGCATAAAAGCTGTTTATTCGTCTTCCGCCATTTCCAACCGCACACAAACCGATAGCCAATCTTGAAATAAATAAAGGCAGAAGAGAGAAATGGGGGGGAAAAAAGTGAAAGAAAAATAGATTTCAAAGCAAGGTACATGTCACGTACACGCATGTCAAACAAACAAAAGAGATGGATAAAAAAAAGCAGTCGTTATTAGTTGCGGCAAAATTCACGTCCTATAAATAAAATTGAATTGACACCGATGACACGCGCATCTGTTCCGACTGAAACACATGTGAAATTACTATTCTCTGTAATTTCACCCAATAACCATCTTATCAAGCCCACCCCCCCACACTACTCTCTCCCTCTAGTTCTCTCCATTGAGAGCGAAACACTTGGAAATCGGAACTCAACCGATATCTCAGACATTGGAAGTGAACGAGAGACCGAGTGAAGGTGGTGACCACCAGAGTGCGCTCGATAATCGTCACGCAATGTCAGTTCAACTTGATTGAATTGCACAATGAGATTCATTAACAACAATACATGTGGCATGATGTGTGCAAAATCCTATCGCCAGTTTTCACTCTGGCTCAAACTTAAGAGAAGCACAAGGCTGAACGTAGCCTAACAAACGCAGATGACTTCCATCAAAAACCTGTGTCAAATCAACCGGAATTGACATTCAAATTGCGATACCATTGCAATCAAAGAGGATTGGATTAATTATATTAATATGATTCGACTTTTTTTTAATAAAAACACCCCCCCCCCCCCCCCCCCCCCCGATCACTCACGAGTACAATATTTAATTCAAAATAATGATTTTAAGCTTTCAATTTATTTCAATATTAACAAAGTTTTTAATTTGCAGTGCTGCTAAATATGCCGAAATATTCCAATTTTAAAACTCATAAAGTTATTTCAGTATAATTTTTATTTTCTTATTTAAAAACTGCTTATTTTTTTAAGTCGCCCTGGAAGGATAATGGAGAATCTTGTGGTTTATGAATAATTAAATTTTAAAAACTTTTCGTCTATTCCGGACTCATGACAATTTAATTATCTTTATTTCCATAAAACCGAAAATAGCAATGGTAATGGAAAATAGCAAATGAAGTTGTAGGTTTGTTACCAGCAGTAGATTTCGCTGTTCAGACATGATACCGTAGACTCCGCGTAGAGTATACGATTTGACTAAATTCATGCTGTAGGATTTTAAAATGCTTTTGCATGCGCGCACTTCGTTTAATCCTGTTACTCGTACATCTTGTTTACGAAAATGTAATACAGTAGCGGCTGAGTAGTCTACGGTAAATAAAGCCTCTTGTGGTCACCAACACTAAAATCAAGATTAAGCTGTTTGTATCCATAAAACTAAACCCTTAAGTTGTTCTTAACTTCAAACAAGTCAATGGCAAAGAACAAATTCTAGAACCAAAACCTAGCTCTTAATCTCAACAATAGAGACCTTGCGCTTAACGTCACGTTAGCGACGTTAACATTTAAAGTGACGTTAAGCGCAAGGTCTCTATTAATTGAACTCAATGAAGGACCATACAATGTCCACAAGTTAAAGCCCGTCTTAAATTCCATTAATTTTTAAGCTCCTGGTGGAGCTAACAAAAATTGCCATTGTCGACGGTATTTCACGTCGTCAAGGCGGGGTATTGGTTAAAGTTTTCAACTAGCAACGTAACGCCTCGGTTAGAACCTCATTGACTATTACACTGCCTCTGCGCAAAGCTGTCCTTTGCCCACACCTGCAAACTACCCCTTTCATTCAAATGGAAAAAAAGTCTACGGTGCGATTCAAATGAAAAACGTTATTAATTAAGCAATTTCAACACGCATTCTAGTTTAAATCCTATCAATAGAAATGTAAACAAATTTTGCATTTTAAGAGAATAAAATGGTATTAATTGTACGTTCAAATTGTTTAAAAAGCGCAATAATTATTATCATGTGATGGCATCTTAAAATTTGAAACTCGGTTGGTATGATCCGGTAAGGTCACGTCAAACAAAGCCCATTTCAAAAATGTAAGTTAAGTTGTGAAAAACTGGAATAATTTACATTGCGTGACAATTATAATACATATACTGTAATTACTGTACTTCGAAAAATATAAAATAAAAACATCAATATAAATATGAATTATTTCTGTACTGACTAAAACAATTGCTCTTTGAAAAAAAGCAAAGTAGGTTACATGTAGCCTATATCAAAACAATTAAAAAACAAAAAAAAAAAAAAATTGAAATGAAATAAATTATTCATACCTGTAATAAAATTAATATACCGTACTGTACTGGTATCAATTTTTCAAATTCAAATGTTTTGAAAAAATACAGTTCAAACAGACCTCGTTTCCAATTATTACTAGACCACATATTTTGCATCATATTTTCGTTATTGTATCGTTTATACTTATACCATTAGAGTACATATTCATATTTTCGAAGATGCGTACGAAATAATTTATTACTGGAGTATGGTTTTTAAAAGATT
This sequence comes from Polydesmus complanatus, assembly GCA_034692225.1. NCBI lineage: Eukaryota > Metazoa > Arthropoda > Diplopoda > Polydesmida > Polydesmidae > Polydesmus > Polydesmus complanatus. The sequence continues at coordinate 62,547 of JAQGAZ010000256.1, read as the reverse complement.
TTTGTAGAGTTTACTCTTATAATCATAAAATTTTCCCAGTCGAGGAGCAACAATACCTATCTCAATTTGTTATAAATCGACTGACGGTTTTTTTTATGATGTTAAAGTTAATTCTATTTAATCAAATACATATAAACAACATTTAACCTAATGAAAAAAACAATCAATAATTAGCAACAACACCTATCTCAAATTCATAAAAAAATTCAGATTGGTGGTATTGCTCCTCGACTGACGATTAGGCTACATTTTGTAACATAATATTTGTAACATACTCATCGAGCAAAAAAAAGGAAATATACTGGTAGAAAATCGTAGTGGTAAGTAAACCTGTCTTTGGCATTTACATACTTTCCTATGGGAAATTGTTTGTGAATGTATCTATCATCTATGATGCAAAGCGAAACCGACGATATTCACCATCACCGTTTCTTATTCAATTAATGCGATAAAACGCTGTTAGAAAAGTGATTTCAAACTTGTATTAAGAAAGAATTTTATGAATGCTAATAGCCTAATACTGTAACTATTGCTCGTTAGCTCCTCCCAAGATCTTGTCCGTCATGATTACAATCTACAGAACTACGTGCGCGTTATAAATGGCGCTTAGATTATCTGCACTTGCACCTTCATCGTTACGTAAGCATCATTATTGATTATCAAATTAATGCATGAAAATGTTAGTGGAAAACTTATATTTTTTTTATTTACTTAACACCAATCATTAATAACTGTCAAGAGCTGCATTGTTTCTGCTTCAACATCCTCCCCCGCTTTTTTTTCCACATACCCAAAAGTGGGCAATACATCTTTTGTTGTTGTCTTTTGAGTGAAGATGACTCCTTTTGTTCCGGTTTACGTCCACATTAACTTCCGCTCGGTTGGCCATCGCAAAGCGCGTTCGAGACAACGTGCGAGGAGGTGAGGTATAGAAATGGGTGTGAGGTGGGGAGGGGTCGCGGCAAAATCATTCATCATCGTAGGCACTCAGATCCCGTAAAGCTATTACATTCACAAGATGTGCATTAAGGAAGGGATTTAATATCATTGCTATCAAAGTTCTGTGCATTATACTTTCACAACTTTAAACATACGTGTTATCATTTTTGTAACTCTTTTTTTTTTTTTTTATTATTATTATTTTAAAAAAGATATTTTCGTTAAATCAGTGCTTTTAGATTTAAAAGATGCGAAGAAAATGACATACAACGATGGAACTTTTTTTCGGCAACTTAATTCATTTCGCTGAATAATTAATCAAAAAATCATCATCTTTCAAGATTCTTTCTCCTCACCCCCCTCTATTTCATTTTTTGAATATAGGAGACTTATTGTCGAGGTGCGAGAAGTCCGTTGTCTTGCTGTCACTTTTCGTTTTTCGATCAAGCGACTTAAGTGGCGAATAGGAATTGCATTTTATCCCGAAATGACTTGCGTCAAAATACCTGCTGGTAACTGAGATGTTGTACATCTCTTAAGTCTTTGTCATTTTTGTCACTTTTTTTTTACATCTAAAGACTGCTTGAGGCGACGTCGAGCTAGATGGAATTTTCATCTTTCATTCATAATAAACTTCATGCTCTACGAGCGAGCAAATATTATCAACTTATAAGTAACGAACTATTTAAATAGACTGCGGTAACTCAATTCAACAGTTGCTTTTAGTTTGACTATTAAATAATACTCATTAAAATTACAGAAAATCTTTAATTGCGATTGATGGAGAGTTCTGGTTCAAAAAATATTATGGCGCTCTTGAGTCTTGAAATTCGGGCGAATCGTGTTTAAGCAGTATGGGCCTACCTGCCGTAACGCCTACTGTAACAATTTAATTTATGTGCAAATCGAAATCTGATAATATTCTCTAGCACTAGTCTTGGTTGTTCAATGTTCGCAATTCAGAAACACTCTCTTTATCGGCACTTAATAAAATTGAATAAACATTTAATGAAAAGTATTGAAAAACGTTCGATAAAGCACTTCGCCAACATAAAACGTGCGTATAAATAGTGAGGTTACTGCATAAAAATAAACACTTATCTAGTCTTATCATAATGCAGCTTTTTAGCCAAAAAAAAAAAAATTAAATTAAATATTTTATCGAAATTTCTCCATTAAACTATTGCTACAAAATATTAATTATAAGTTTATTAAACGCTTTTGAAATTGCAATGAGTTAAGCGTGAAATTTTAAATATACGAGTTAACAATGTTGATCTACATTTGACGTGCGGAAAATCATTAAAAGCCAAATTTATGCGGAAAGTGTTGATGATACTGTACGAATGAATGAAAAATTCCTCATCCGCTACGGTAAATAAAATGCTCGCGCCCCCCTCTGGTGGACAGAGCGTTGGCTTTTAATAATTCACCAAACCAGAAATAAATCTTTTTTTTTTCTTTTCCTCCTTAAATAAAGTCTTATTTCGTCCTCGGTTTAAGAATGCCTTGAACCATTTTTTTTCTCCAACGATACGCGACTGAGCATGCGTATAGTATAAGTGCTCGCAATCTCCACACGACATGGTTGATGGTGGTCATAAGCTATCATAATAATGTTAAAGATAATAAACAAAGAAGCAGTTAAAGTTAATGCGTTAGGTCTTGTAGCAAAAAAAAAACTTCATCTTATGCAGTAAACGCTCGATCTAGCACTGTTCCTACATTTTTCAACAACAGTATTTCCAGCAATATGTGCGAAATAACAATTTCGCGCACCTAAGGATACAAAGTTTTGATTTATTTCAAATTATTTTACGAAAACGAATGTTTCTTCCGATTTAATTTCATTTTTGAAGATGAGACACACAGAATTCAGCTACTGTAACTTAATTTTCACAAGGCTTAGTTTATGTTTTTCGATTTGATTTTTAATTTTATTTGACATACAGCAACAACTCGCAATAATGGCTCCTCGCTTAATGGCGTTTCGCTCTTAAATTCCCATCCGCGTTCCTAATTATTATTATTATTGTACTCAGTGTTGCGCAGAAGGAAACGCACGTCTGCTATCGCCAAAATGCATTGAAACCTATAGCGATTCACTTAATGGGGTTTTCGCTTAACGGCAAGGACTCGGTACCAATTGCACCATTACTCGGAGTTATTCCTTTACTAGAAAAATCACACAACTCCGAATTAATAACTGTAAGTTACTTAAATTACAGCGAAACTCTAGTACATGTTCACATAGGCTACATGTATCAACAAAAGTGATTGGTCCTCAAAATGTTTATTTGAATTGCAGTTATAATCTAAAACATTTACAATAAATTAAATGTAGAAAGCAAAATATTATGTTTGCTTTTTTTATTTAAATAATTTTTCAGATTATAGTAACTATTAGAGCTCTACTGTATTCGAAGTCAAATCATTAATTCATACTATATTACAGTGCAAACAATAAGCTGAGTAAACACCTGAGAATAGTGCTTTAAATATTAATAATTATACTGCAATAGTTAAGATAAGTAGTTTTTATGTTTTCTCGGATTTAAGCTTGTCTAGCATATTCGTTAAAAACGTTAAATCGAGGATTTTCTACAAATTCGTACGGAGGAAAAAACATTTCCCCACTATTAAATTATTCAAAAAAGACGTCTGCTAGTAAAATGGACTTTTTAGAAAGCACTTTTTTTTTTAATTCAAAAAGCGTGTTTATGAAACGATGACATTAAGCTCGTCATCCAGCAGCCATCTGCTCCGTGCAAAGTGCGTGCTGCCGAGGCGGTAAAAAGAATAGACTGAATGCAGCCGGATGCAATAACTATTCAAATGACGATTCATGTACTTCCGGCCACAGTCCACACTAGGAATACATGCTCGGCTCGGGGTGGTAAAAAAAATCGCTCTTCCCACACGTGGAAACACTGTGTGCACAATAATTATTAAAAGTCTAAAACACGGTACACTTAGTGGAAAGTGCTGGAAATACAGTATAACGCCCTCAACTGCCTCCATCATACTGTATAAAGTAGACATTTCACACGGTTTTAGGCGAAGAAAAAGAAGCATTTACCTTCCCCATATAGAATAAGACTTGCCTAATAAAAGCCAATGCGAGAAGCACTTTATGTCGTCATTGTTGTCAGTAGAACTTAAATATAACTAGAAAACAAAATTTTACTGCCTTTCGTTTTACTGCTTACTACTCGCTACCATGTTAAAAATAAAATAGAAATGTTCATTGTTTGTGAGAAAAAAAAGTATATAAAATTTAATGCTCCACTTATAGTCAAGTGCACCGTTGCAGGAATGTATAGTTTGAAGGAAAAAAAAGAGCAATAACGAATTAAGCACCAGAAAACGCCAACTGCCTCTATAGCTCAGCGGTAGAGCGCTGGTCTTGTAAACCAGCGGTCGTGAGTTCAAACCTCACTGGAGGCAACCGACTATTTTGGCTTCTTTTTTTTTATTTCATTAATTTTTTACATTAAACTAAAATACTGTGTCAAAAAAAAAATTTTCATTAAAACATTAGTACTTGCTAACCACAATTAGATTTTTTTTTAAAAAAAATAATTAATTACCTTACCAAAATCAATATTAATTTAATACGGTGCTTAAAAGTATTTGTATAGAATAATTTCAATACATGTGCACAAACAATAAAAAACTATATTTCTGTATAGTACATATTAAATTGGCTCTCTTCAGTAATTGATTACTGTATTAGTACACGTAGGCCTACTGTATTACGGTTTTTTTTTTTTGTAAGTTTCTAAAAATACACTCCTAACCAATCTATAAAATTGATTGTTAACTTGTTACCCAGTAACCAAAAATTAATCGAAATTACAAAATTACATTTCTAGAAAATAATTTTTATTATTTACCAAGATCTCGTTTGCACAAGAGAAGAGTTCCTAAAAAACCCAGGCACTAATTAAAGAAAGAAAGAAAAAATCAACTACTGTATAGGAAACGATGTAAATATTGATGATTCATTACTGCATTAACAACATTGTTATTTCCACATCATGGTTCTTCACTGTGCAACGCATTTTTTTAACCTAATAATTACACTTTTTATTTTCCCATATTGAAGAATTGGTTTTCAAATTGTGAGGATGCGTCTTATCGTTAAGGACGTCTTATAGTCCTCAAAATACCGAAAGTTATTAAAATTCGTTTAACACAAAATATCAAGAAAGCCGGCTTCTCACCACTAAAAAACAAAATACTGCAACAAAAATATAATTAAATACAATACCGGTAGTGTAGGAAGATAAGAAACCGGCTTTTAAATGCAATCGACTAAATTGAAGCAATGCACCTTCGAAAATGGGGTGGTTATTGAAAGGATTGCGAAACTTGGAAAAGATGCAAACCGAGCTGTGGATGTAATCGCATTTTTAATTTATATAAAAAATAAAAAAAACTTTTAATAATAAATCTTAAATTTTAATTGAATAATTTAAATATATAAAAATAAAACAACTTTTTTTTTAATTTGATTTAATTTTTTTTAATTTGCCAAACATTTTTTTTTTTTATATATATATTATTATTTTTTTTTAGTTAAAAAAAGCTAGCTTTTTCACTAGTTTAAATGCTTTCCACGTATTTGATTTAGCCACATCATTGGTAGACAGATAGACGTAGCGAATAAGTATTCAAGTGGAGTAGATGAAGAAAAAGATATCGATAAAGTCGATTTCTTATTTTTAATGAAATATCGTAGTGCATGTAAAACGTGCATAGACTGTGTGATCATCATATTATACAGCAAGACCGAGACGAAAGCTAAACTAAAGGAAGCGCGACCACACGCAAGAACCACGTTTATTTAATTATCCTCGTTTCATTTCCTACTCCAAGTACATGTAAATAGCAACCCCGAGTTTGAGGTCCTAATCCAAAATGACAAGCATTCTTTTTGTTACTGCTGTACAAATACAAACAATTCTTCCGGCGCAACAAATCGCAGCTAATAAACTCAAACAAAATCTGATAACCCTAACATTTTTTCTCCTTCGTTTTAATTAATTTTACTTTCGCAATCTAAGCTGATGCGTTGATGCGATTTGTCAGCTCAGCTGGACAGTGGGCTAGAGAGAGTGCAAATAATTTTTACGCCTCTTTCCCCTCATTTATTTTGCTATCAAGAGAATATTTTTTTAATGATTAAGTTCATTTTGACTAGTTTTTAAGGCCCATAATGAGTAAAATGGAAAGTTAGATAATTAACAAACGTCAAGCTTGCGAGGTGCAAAATAGTTTTGTGAAATGTGACATTATTTAGTGAAAAAAAAAAAAGGAGTAGAGAGGGCTAAATTTGAATTGTTTTTACAATGTCTATTCAACTTTTAAAAAAATTGGTGAAAAATTATGCAACGCGTATGGAGTTCAGTGCAGTGTAACATTGAGTTCTAGTAGCGCTGTTTTGGTTTTGTATTATCATGGGTTAAAGTTGCCTTGAAAATCTACTTTTTATTCATGATACTATGACTGCCATAACGTATGGGAATATGACTCGCCTTAAATTAAAAAAAAAATATTGACAAATAATTTTTACTTGAGAAATTTATCTTCCAACATTATCAACAATTTTCAGCTTAAAATCCTTATAAGCAAATACTTTTTTGCAAGGACTAAGTACATTTTTTTTTCTTTGAAAAATATTTATTTCTTAATATTTACCAATTATTTTTTGCATAAATTGAAGTAAATGTATCGGTAAAATTCTAAAAATATTTTGGATAAAATAATTCATTTTACTGTGCCCTTTTTAAACTACAGTATTTTTAAAAGACTTTTCTTGCCCTGTGTATTTCGCTGTTTGAGGATTTACGAAATCTAGATTTTGCGCATTAAATTTTTAATGAGCAAAAAAAAAAATATATATATTTTACCAAATGAAATTAAATTTTGTCAAGCATGATTTAATAAAACCACTTTCTAGAATATCATTTAAAAGACGAAAAAGGATTTCTCCCAGCTTTTTCTTTTAATCTTCATCAAGTAGTCAAAAAAATAGATAATGTAAACTAACTAAATCTAAATCTTCTGATAGCAACAAACTGTATTAGCGCCTGAGAATCAAATTGAAATGTGCACGTGCAAGTAGATAAAGGATGGCTTTAGCCGGTGTGTGATCGCACGAAAACCCGACCGCACAAAGAAGATTTTTATTCTCCCAAAAAATAAGATGTTTGTAAAACGTTATCCAATGAATGGGATTAGATGGGCTTAAACAAATCATCACGTGACACGAAGCTTTCGTCACGGCACATTATAACGCCATTGTATTCACTCTTAAATAAACGTGTGCTAAGAATTTAAGTCGGGGGGAAAAAAGCTTCCGTCACTTTCGTGGATCCTCGGGATTAGAATCCACGTCAATCACCTCTGCAATTCACATGCACGTTGCAATCAAATCCAACTGCACTCATTCGCTTCTCGATGCGACATATTCTTTTACATTTTGCACCATACTTCAGAAAGAGAAAATAAAACAAAACCGACCAATTTAAAAAATAAATTAAATTTTATAATAAATGCAGCGCGAAACATACTACAGTAGGCTACATGTAGGCTACTATAATTATTAATCGTAAAAAGTAAATGTATTAATAGATGCATTCAATAGCGCAATCAAAATCGTGCCTGATTAAAAAATGTTAACAATGATTATTTTACTTAAGTTATTTATTAAAGCATGTGATTCGATTATTCAAGCCACGTTTAAATTTTGTAACGTGTATCTAGGCTCATTCTGAAATCTTTCCACAAATTCTGACAACTGCGTCACACTTTTGCCAAAAGAAGTAGATTTTAAATTGCGTCTGAATTGAGGTTCTGCAAATTTTCTTGATCAAATGTATGGAATAAATTTCAATCGATCTTTTTCTATTACTACTTCATTGCAATCGGATTACATACCGTTGACTTAATTTCAATTTAAAATTTTAGTGGCAACAAGAAAGATTTAGAAAAGAAGATAAAATCTCACCAAACAAGATTTAGCTAAACGTCTTTCTAGAGCTGGTTAAATAAAACTGGATTACAGACTAGCAACAAAATATTAGTCTTCGATTATCAATACTTTTTCATTATAAATTGGTTTCAATGACAACAGTTAAGTAGTACAACCTTTGACCTTTATGTGATGAAGATGTTAAACTGTGGTTTATAAGGGTTCTGTATAAGGCGCGAAAAAAATTACCTCTGAAAACGTTAAAACGCTAAAAATATAATTTCATATACCGTACTGTAACATCAAAAAAAAAAAAAAAAATTAAATAAATTAAATGATATAGCTTTGAATAAGTTCACGTCGTGAAATTAAACTACTGTACGTGTATTTCGTTTCGTGTTTCACATACTTCTCTCTTTTTGAAAGTGAGTAATATCAAATGTCTGACAGAAACTCGTAAAATAACGAACGAATCCAATTCGATTGCTCAGCTCAAATTTAATTCATCTCACTTTTTTTTTCTTTCTTCCCATTACGTTTGCTCGTGCACCGTTTTGAAGATACTTTCCAAACGTTACATTTTACTCTATCACCCAGACGTCATTTTCAGACGGCAAAATTGAGAATTTCTTTAAAACTTTGAACGTGTAGATTTGATTTTCTAGACAGCTGAGCGAGCGCTTTTTATACGTAAAAACGAGAAAAATGCCGGTCATTCCATTTTTACTCACAAATATAAATAGCCAATATAAACAATTTTCTATTTAATAAATGCGCACCGCAAAAAAAAAAAAAAAATAATGTGACGTATGACATAACCCCTTTACAAATTTATGGTAAGCTTACACCAATTTAATTTTTTTCCAAAAAAAAAAAGTGTCGGTCAAAATAACGACAAATACACTGTAGATGCGATACATTATTGTTGGAAACCTTGTAGAGATTGTAAGCTAATTGTGTCTGTACCTCCAAAAATACCTCCAAAAATATGTAAAAAAAAATTCATATTTATAAATAAATCAATATTGATTTTATTAATAATAACGACGATCAAATCAAAACAAATCCATCAGTAAAATTCCGTACTTACGTTTCTGTGCGCAGTACTTACTAACAATTTATGTTATCAAAAACTCAATTAATTACAAAAATATTGCATTACGGTATTATAATTATTATTCTACCAAAATTTAATTCCCGATCAAAAATTTAATTTTCCGTATAAACAAACCCTTCTACTTTTAATTAAAATAAAGCCTTAATTAACGCGTTCGAATAATATTTCTATAATAAACAATTAAAAATAATTAATCTTTTAATTCAAAAAGAGTGTTCAGTTTAGTTTGATCGGTGTTCAACGCGGAGATGACGACGTTTAGTTCCAGCTAATTGAAACGTCAACATAGAACAAACCCCCACTCGTAAGGTAGAACTTTAAACGCCGAAAGGATTAGTAATATTCTAGTTCCGTGAGAGGGAAGCCCATAAATCGCAATTTTAAAACCCCGAAATGTTGACACGAGTGCGAGGAGGCGATAGAGCCCTTTGATGCACTATCATAACACGAAGAAAATGAAAGATAAACATGACTTTAACAAGCGGATTTATTTACATTTTTCACCCTCTCCTCATATTTTAAGTATTATTTTAATATCCCCTCGGCTCGAATCGCATCTCGATTTCTCTTTATAGAAAAACAAATATGACGGGGGAAATAAAACGAATCAAAAAGTCGTATAAAAGTCGTTAAACAACTTCATACTCCTCACGCACCATTTTTTTTTTTATAAAGAATTTACCCTCCCATTTTTTTTTTATTTTTATATTTCAAATACAGTACAGTATACCCCAGCATTTTTCCGAATCATTCTACTCTCAAAGTTTTTGTGTTTTCTTGTTCTACTACAAATAAAGCCTTTCAAATAACGAAGCAAAATAACAAAAAAAAAGGCCATTTTTAAATTTTATTATAAAGTAGAGTTTAATACCTTGCACTTTTTGCGCGAATGCCCAAATGCGCGTAGATTCACGGTGCTTGAAACGAAAGCATTTCAATTCTTTGCAAAACGATTGATCAAAAAATAAAAATCGCATAGAAAAAAAAAACGGTGTGCCATCATTTATAAGACTTTTTATATTAATTTTTTTTTTAAAATAAATTTCGAAAATTGTTTTACACTGTAATTTTAAAACGAAAATAGAAAAATAACAAAAAATGGTCAAGTAAGAAAAGTTTAAAGAATTTGTGGTGAATTTTACTTTCAATTATAAGCTTTATTTTTTCTGTAAACAAAAATTTCGATACATTGTAATCGATCTTTACGAGAGAAAAAAAATAAATAAAAACGATGATCGATAAATCCATTAAAAATACACGTACAGTAGAAAAAAAGAAAAGAAAAGCCATTAAATAGGCTTATCTCGATTTATCCCCTTTTGAAAATGACAAATTTTTATCTTCTTTAATATCCCAGAAAAGTGTGAAAAAGAAAAAAAAAAATAACTCAACTTTAGTAAAAATAAAATTTTTTTCTTTCCGTTATTTTCGTTAACAATAGGTTTCGGAGAGAATTGGAAAAAGTGCCAATGCCATAGTAATAAAAATCAGCGGGGTTCCAAACCCAAAAATGCCTTCAAAATACTCGTTATCATTAACTCTTGCCTTGTCTTTCCAACCCCTTTTTTTACTATTAACCCTCTCCACCTCACTCAATCCCCCCACCCAACACATTGAAATAAAAGTCATTTAACGAATGAGGTCAATTCATTGGTCAGCGAGTTTGTACTGTACTTGCATCATCCACATTGCTCACATTTATTATGGAAATAATTAACGTCGTTTTAATGAGATGCGGATCCATTATGCGAGTTAATCCAACATAAAGCGCCTCTTGGAACTCTCCGCAACACTAGCTAAGTTAGTGTACATGTATACGGAAAAGTAAAACGTGAATTGCTATTTGACCAAAATATTTTACCCTTTAAAGACACCAGATTTACGTTTAACAAGATGAAGCCTTGAAAATGATGCTGCATCAAATTTATAGCTGTAATTACATTAAAGTACTGTGTATGAGTGATCCCACGCTATACGTGATAAGAGCGGTGGTAGACATACACTGTTTTTTAAATATTGCACGCGATGTTTTCAGTCAACGAATAATATTCTGAGTTGATTTTAAAAAATAAAATAAAAAACTTAAGCCATTTTTCCGCGTGTTTTGCGGGTTACAAATGATTTGATAAAGCCAACAAATTGACAATTCCCAGATGAATATAGAAGGGGTAATTGTAGACTAAATCCAACGATGAACACTACCGGTAGTCTATAGCCCTAAATGTCTTGAGCTTAACTCTCCCACCCAACCTATACTAGTACATGTATCGCACTACTGTTGTCTCGTCGTTCGCGGAATTTTGCAAGAACGAATATTCCGAACTGATTCCGAGTATAACAACATATTTACACTTATTACGAAAAACCCTCAAAAATCAAAATGTAGACTTCTTCGAAATCCGCAGTTAAATAAATATTGAAAAACTGTAGCCGTGATACGATAGACAAACAGAAGCAAAGTGACATAATTACGGCATCAATAGTGAATGAGTTATAGGCCTATTAAGAAATTCACGAATTATAATAATAACCAAATTCGAAATAATTCGAAAAGAACGTCTTTACTGTAATCCCTTTTTTTTTTTTTTTTTTTTTTAAATAAAAAAAAACTTTTCACATGCATTTCATAGCGATTTTTTTAAAACGAATTATTAAGAATCCAAGCTAATCAATTTCGCAAAATCTGCAACTCAAATTGTTATTACTTAATTGTATTTTTAAAAAAAATTATAATTAAGGGTACTTATTTTTTGCTTCCTTCACTGCTACATTTATAAAATATTTATAACGACAAATTATCTCAAATTATTATCCGTACTAATTCATCGTAAAGAGAGATGAAGAGAGGAAATTCGAAAAATGTCGACAAATAGAAGTAGAGAAAGCTAATGTAAACAAAAACAACAAACGCGTACGTGTATTTGCATATTAAGGTAAAAAAGTCAGTTAATATAATTCGAAAGACAAATGTAGCTAGAAACAATGCTAAATGTTAGAAGTTAATTGAATCCTCCACATTTCCCAACACGGTCATTACCCAACCACCGCCCACATCCATACACAGCGCAGCCTTAGCCTCAACCCCAAACATCACTTTCCTTTCTACGGAAAAATAAATTGTTAAAAAAAAATGCAGTATTACAATATTTTCATACTTGTTTTTTTTTTTTAGATCTTGTATTCTCATAACACTATTATTCAGCAGCTGTTTTCATATGTATTTTTATTTCGAGCAATAACTTCGCGTTTAAATAGGCTATGACAAAGCAAGGACTTGAGTTTATAGAAAAAAAATTTAAATAATTTTTTTAAATAATAATAATAAAATAAAAAAAAAAATTAAGTTATTCTTATGATCCACTTTTATTTTTCGTTAAAGAAACAAAAATAATTATTAGAGAAAACACAGACAGTTATAATACGTAACGACTGCATAAACTCGCATGTTAACGCTTTCATGACTTAAAAATGGAACTTTTACGCCAAAAACGGGTAATTAACATCACGAATGCTACAAAGCGTTTCACGTTTCAATAATTTGTTGAACAATATTGTTAAAATTCGCAATTAAAACTGCATTTTTTTTTAAAAAAATAAAAAAAACTCTCTAGTAACTAACTATTTTACGGATATTTTAGTTTTGCAAATTTATTAATACTTTCAGCACAGTACATGTATTTAACATTTTTCTTCGTGGAAACAAATCGATAACAGAAAACTTATTTGCTAAACGCAAAAAAAAAAAAAAATCCCTAATATTATTCTTCATAATATATCCCCAACATTTAACTTTGAAAATACTGTAGTATACAAAAGAGTGAAAACCGTTTCTAAAATTTAAAAACAGTGAAATTGATTGTATCAGATATTCAACAAGAATTTGATTATAAGAAAAGTCTTACCTTGGGCGTGTGAGCGGGTTTATTGGTAACGGCTTGAGGTGTTTGCATGGTTTGCACCTGAGTTGAATTAGGAATATGAACGGGTCGAGAACCGTATAAACACGCGATCATGATGAACACCGAACGCGAATTAAATTAATCAACCGTTAACATAAATTGTTATTTATATAAAAAAAATAAATAAACAACTTAAAAAATGTTTTTTCATTCATAAGTACAGCATTAGTAATTAACTAGACATGCGGAAATCATCCGAATTAATGGAAACAACAAAAACTATTTAGAAGAAAAAAAAAACCTCAAACTAATAAATGTTTTCTTTTTAAAAAATAAAAGACACGTGTGGTCTCTAAAAATAAACTTTCCCCATCGAAAAGAGAGCAAACAGGCAAAATAAACGAGCAACAGATCGTTTCACGCCAGAATTACATCTTGTGAGTGGAAATGTTGGCACCGAAAATGTTAAAATCATACACTCGAAATTAAATTAATAGTTAATTATACTCAATCGACGTAGGTGGAATTTAGTTTCGATAATAATAATTCTATTTGGATGAGGTGGTCCACTGTATCTCGTGTGGTAGCTCACCCACGCGCATACTGTGTCCGTCAATTGAAATTCTTATTATGATCACACGTCGAACAGCCGTAGAGGATTGGGTTAGAAAGTGGCGCTCATCGCTGAGGCAAAGCGGCTCTGAAAGCGCCTGCGACGGAACAGTCGATCATAATCGGTCACAAAAGCAGACAGGAACGCCTATAGCTAAAACCGGAACTAGAAGGGTTGAGGCAAAATAATAATTTACCTGCACCAACCTTTCTACGGTCGGTTTCATGCTTTATTTGTTTAATTTTTGAATAAAAAAAAAGTATCGATATTCTTTTTTTCTGGCTTTCTCAACGAAATAACTAAAATAAATATTTTGCGTTCCATTTTCCATATTTTTATTAAACTCGTCAAATATTTTTCTTTACCGATACTCAAAATATATATATATAATATACCGCATATATACCGGTATGGTAATATAATTTAATTCCCTGAAAACTTTACCCCGAATTTTACAATATTATTTTACTATCAAACATTTTGTTTAACAAATCTCTTTTGACCTTTAACGTTTTTTGTTAAAAATAAATTTATAATTAATTACACTGAAAAATTTAAATGAATTGCAAAAGCAATAAAATTAAAATTACGAGCTAATAACATGTGCGTTTGTTTTATTTTTTTTGTTTTCTACGCCCAAATAAACGTGCTGTATAACCACGATTGAATTATTATAGAGTACATGTACTTAGAATGCATTTTTTGGTTATTCGTTAAAACGCAATTTGACCTTAAAAATATTCATAATACCTAATTATAATTTATAATACCTAAAATTAGCCAATTAAAACTTTATTTTAATAATCAAACAGTTCCACTGAACCAACCAGTTCAAAAGAATTTATCTACAGACAAAGTTTAAGAAAGCAAAAAATGTAGTAAAAACTTAATTCTGGAACAAGATCAAAAACTTTTACATGTACATTACCGGTATTTTATTCTTTCTTGATGGCAACAAAATAAAAAAAAAACTAAATTCATTGTAAAAACAAGGGTGAAATAAAACTAGATTACTGAGTGAAAACAAAATTCAAGAAATCGGCGTTACGGTAAGTCCACTCGATATTCGTTGACAAAATAGCGAATATAAATTTTATTTAAACCTTTTTATTATAAAAACAATTTTGGTTTTTCAAAAAAGGCTGTTAAAAGAATTTTCTTAAACGCACTTTACGGAATTTCTAAAATATGAGGTTTTTTTTTACTGCACATAGTGTATAATAATATAGGCTGAATCTTAGTTCTTAGCACATTGACCAGGGTCAAAGAACATCTCCAAAAAACATCTTCTGTGGTAGGTGTTAGGCGTTTCTGTCGAAAAAGCAAAGAGACACACCCAGGTTTCTTCTTCTTTTTTTTATCACTTTCGCTCAATGATATTTTTCAACCAACTTCTCCTCTCTTATTATCACTAGCCAGTATCCATAAAAACGCCAAACGAAAGCGCCTATTTTAGTCCATTGCCAGCATTTAGCCCCTCAATTTTCTTCACTTTTATTTGGAAAGTCGAAAGCTAATGTGTTTTTCGTCATGCGAGCATCCGATTTCATTGGGTGTTCCGAACATTTTTCAATCTCTCTCCGCAGGATCCCCGTGATTTGCGATCTTAAAAAGAGCAGTGAGCGAGCGAGAGAGAGAGAAAAGACATGGATACACGTATGAAGAAACACTTGAGATTTATTTGCAACTTGCCCTTGACGCTAGATAAATATAAGGTCAGCTTTCCTTGACCCTACACCAACATCCCTCACACTCGATCGACCCTCATGGCACGCAAACCATAAACCAAACACATTGGAAAACTATCAGAATTTTGGAAGAAAAATGCGTAAAACGTCAACGCTGATAACGTACAGCAAAGAGACCAAACCAAAAAAAAAAAAAACTTACGGTACTTCAAACATCAATAATTCCTAAAAATATTAACACTTGACGCGCCTAAGATGAATGAGGAATTGCGATTGATTAGAATAAATAGTAAAGTTTTTAAAAATAAAAGCCGACACTTTTTTCTTCTCTCTTTAATTTTAAAATTGTTTATATTAGGTATACTGTATTTCTCTGGAGGAAGCGTTAAGAAGCGAGAAAAAAAAGCTCATCGATCTTAGATGACACTTCATAAATCGTCTTTTACGAATCCAAAGACGAATGGATTCGCCTACAGTAAACCCGAACTTACGTTTATATCATTATTATCTGCATTTGAATTTTGGGCTTAGCCAACATTTTTGCATAAACAAACTTTTTTCAAATTATTTCGTAGTTGTATAACTGCAATAGCCAATAAGGAACAAATTCTATCGTTTTATTGAAAAGGTCTTGTCATCTATCGCTTCATTCTAAGTTTCGCAAAAAATCATTTGTTCGTAATTAACTACTTACCATACAGAAAATTTAAAAAAAAAATTATAAAATATATGACAGTCATGGCGGCTCTAAGGTAAATAAACATAATAATGACCGTTGCTTTCCTTCTTAGTAGTTCTCAAAAAAAATATGATTGATACAACAAAAAACTCTAAAATAGCTAACCGAAAGTAGTGTAAAACAATATTCAAGAAAATGCTCTTAAAAAAATTCTGTACAATTAATCGATTTCATAATTAATTTTTTTAAAAATAATTTAATGCTGCTTAGTTAGTTAATTGTGAAATATCTTATAAATGTTCGATTTAACAAATTTTTTACTAAAGCGAAAAAAATTGCCCACGCTTTGAATCTAATCTTGCAAATGTTTTTATTGTATTATTGTATAATGCGAAAGCCTTTAACTGCAAAACACTCATAAAAAAAGAACTTCAATTGCATAAAAAATCTTGAAATAATTCGATTGTTGTAAATACCGTATACAGTATATATAATTATAAAATTACATTTCATTAAATTTTTATCTATTAAAATACTAATTATGTAAATTGTGTAATCTAAATTTTTCAAAAGTAAGCATTAAATCGGGACATTCATTAAAATGCAGGTTATTGATTTAAAATAATAATAAAAAAAAAAACTTTTCTCTTAATAACCAACGTTTGGTTGTCATCTGGAATGCGATGGAGTAAAACGTAAAATCGGAACTTCACTACCGTAGATAAACAGTACGGTACTGTACATCATTTTAAAAGTACAGTAATAGGAAATGCATTCCAAATTAAAATTGGAAATGAGTCGATAAAGTATGGATGATAAAAAGTGCATATATCTTAGAAATGCTCTCGGTTCAAGTAAATAAAGTCTATTTCCTTTTCTTAAAAATCGAATTTATTATAATATGATTCTCGAGACCGTTAAGAACTTAAGAAAAAATTTTTAAGATTTTTTTTTTTAAGAATATATTTCAAAAGAACTAAAAACGGTAAAAGAGGGTTCAGAAGTTGTACTTAATTTAATTGAAGCATCATTATTCATTGAACTAGCGAATGTGACGGTACTTGCAATCGTATGGGAACCCACATTGAAGTGCGCATTGCCATTGGCAATTGCTCCTTTCAAACGGAATTTTTTACATTGAAATAAAAAAAGTGAAACAGAGGATTGATTTAACAAGCTTTATGCACCCGCTTTCTTCGGTTTTTGAAAAATTTATATTACCGGTATCCAAACATTAATATGGTTATACAGTATTTATTAAATTCATTCGCAAATTATACCGGTACAGTATATAAGTGGGCTTACTGTATGCACAAACTGCAAATTTTTTGTTTAAATACGGTAAATGCCCTTCTAACTTATACAAAAATAATGTTCATAATACTTTTTTGATAAAATTCTGAGAAGTCCTTACAAATGAATTACGTTTTAATGTAGACAAAATGATAATTTAGTATTAAATTATGCAAACTAGCATTTCTAAACATAGTCGTAAACCGTTCTGTGAAACTTTAGCTGAACCAAAAGCAAAAAAAATTTGCCCCACTTTTGTATAATTAGAAACAAAATACATGTACCTGCATTTAAAATAATGAATGCTAAATAAATAAACGAAAATGTTAATACAAAAAAATGAAGCCTACTCCGCAGAGTAAATTTTAATTATTTCAATGCTTCATAAACATTTTTAAAATTATTCTATCTAAAAATATTTTTTCTAAAAGGAACTAATGCTTTCTCTTAATCAAAAGTTTATTTGTTAATCAACATATTCGCAGTTAAATTGAGATTTTTTTGTCGTTCATTAGAAAGAATGTAAACCATCTATAGAACAAACTTCCGAAAGAAGGAATTTTAAGATAAATTAAACATTAAAAATTTACTATCTACCACTTTCTATTAAAGAGATTATTTTTTAGAACTTTTTTTACGCTAGTGTTCAGCGACATAGCAACGTAGTTAAACATGATACTTTTGTTGCGTTTCCAAAAAAATTTCGCTTTGAAAAATAACTGTCAATTCAATTTCAGTGACTTTTAAATTTTATTTTTGATTTATTGTGCTAGGATCATATACTCCGTATATAACACGGAGAAAAAATATTTAGGCTACTCTATGTGTTTTTCGATTGTTGTTTGCATGGCATTCTAGTTTATCGAGAATTAAGAAAAATGGTTTAATCTGAAGGTATTGTTATTTCTAATACCTTTCGAAACACTTTTCATATTTATACGACTTAAGTTTGAAAACTTACGGTACCGGTATATTATTATTTCGCATAAATTTTCTATCGATGTAGCTGCACGCACAAACAGTTAAAAGAAGAAGATAAGAAGAGAGACAAATATCCCGATGACATTTTAATGTACGGTTTGCTAACTTCGGCATAAATAATGCCAGAAAACTCATTAACAGAGGAATTGAAGTGTAAATTCGCAGCTATTGATCTAATCAGAGGTAAACACAAAAGGAAGGCGAAGGAAAAACTTAATTTCAAAGTTTTTTCATCAGCTTAAAAAAATCCTCTTAATTTGTTCTCTTAATGTCAAACCACGCACTTTGATAACTCAGGTTCAAGAAGAAAAAATATATTTGTATAATTACCGTAGGTGATAAAATCACGACATATCAAGAAAATGAACTCTTTAGATTTATAATTAAAAACTACAGTAGGCCTACATGTATAATAATAACAGTCATTGGAATTGCCACTAAAAATACCATTTCTTTTAACCAAATACTATTTTTTTATAATTATTATACAATTTTTTTTATTAAAAGACGTCACCAGTGGTTGATGCAATATTTAGTAAAAATTAAATAATGCGTTGCTGCAATTGGCTGCCCCATGGATGGAGCGAACATTTTGAAAAGCCTTTGTATCTTACCTCCATAATATGTGAGTGCGACAAGGCTATCGAGTAATAAATTCCACAAAACATTGCAATATTACGGTAGTAGCTGTAATACAATTCGTGGAATGACGGCCCGAACACTCGTAAAATGACATCGTAAAGTCAGTCGTGGCCTGACTAGCTAAGAAGGGATTGACAAGGTCAGCTAAATCGGATCAAGTGATTAAAATTGTGCAGACAAGGAAACCAGATTATAAGGTCTGGCCATCCGATACAATACCATTCACTTAATATGCGTTTCGGCTTATACCACGCTAAATACAAACGTTCAAAACAATGACGGAAATGACCTATTCGAATGGTCTTTTTAAACCTCAATTGTCGGCGGTGGCTGCCTGATGTCCACCGCCGGCCATGCCAATTAACGTCGAGGAGCAACTTAATTAGACCGAACTAAATAATAAAACAAACAGTGTGAATGCGGTAGGAAGGCAAATCGATGTTAACGATGGAAAAATGTGCCATAAAATGAGCTCTTCTTCGCAACAATGAATTTATATATCGATTTAGGAGAGGAATT
This sequence comes from Polydesmus complanatus, assembly GCA_034692225.1. NCBI lineage: Eukaryota > Metazoa > Arthropoda > Diplopoda > Polydesmida > Polydesmidae > Polydesmus > Polydesmus complanatus. The sequence goes on along the minus strand of JAQGAZ010000256.1, from coordinate 43,198 downwards.
TCGGTTTGCATTATATCGCGGCAATATATTACGAACGTTGAATACAACAATGCCAAAATATAATTGCATTTCAAAGCAAAAGAAAAAAAATATAACACAAAAACAATAATTTAAAAAAAAAAAAATGTAAAACTATAAAGTGTAAAATAAAAGCGAAGATACAATGACAAAAATGAACACAAATACAACCTGTGAATCCATACGGCTCAACGCAATTACTTCACTTTATTAAAAATTTTGAAATATGAAATTATGTCGTTACGTCATGCAAGCGATAAAAGCTTTTAGACTAACGTTAAAATATTACCCTGATTTTGCATTTTTTCAATTCAACCGTTAAAAGCTTAAGTAATAAATAACATTCGAATTTTGAATTTAAACGTAGGCGGTGATATAAAAGTGGTAGATTTTCTTAATGCAAGTGTTAGTACCTTATGATAATGATGAAAGTTAAAACCGGTTTTGGCTTAACATTTTAAAAATAAAAATCGAAGCTTTAATTGTTATGAATTGGATCGAAATATCAATACAACTAATTTAAACTAGATAAATAAACATTTTTTTTTTGGTAGTACAGTACCAAAACGTTATTACCAAATGTTTGTACAGTATCACTTTCTACTAGATTTTCATGACATACTCGTATTTCGTATTTGATCGTGATTGCCATTTTGACGCAAATTGTAAAAAACAAAAACAAAAAAAAAACAAACATTAAATCACCCACAATACCCGAGTGTCCTAAAAGGTACTTTCCAACTTCCGTCTGTTATATTTTAAAAAAACCTACCAAAGCAAAAAATTTAAAATTACGTGTAGTGTCATTTAAAAAAGAAACTCAAAAAACTTTTTTAAAGTCTCTTAAAGCGCAACTTTCAAAAATCGATAATGTTCATTCTAAATTAACGCCATTCATCTTGTTACTTATAACGGCTTAATTATTTTTTTTAAAAAAAATTAATATTAATACCTAATAAAGAATGCTAATTTTTCCTTTGAAAAGTGATATTTATAGAAGAAAAATGATATTTGATCTGCTAATGCCGTGTTTGATTGGTGGTGTACGCGCTTTCGAACCTATTCACTTCTGCATGTGCTGACTGGATTTTAATAAAAGATTCTTTGAAATGTGATCCAAAGCGAAAAGTCTATTTCTCCGAATTTGACGTAATACATAAAATAGTGCCCAAGGCAGCGGGAACGCGCCACAAAAAAAAAAAAAAAACGTCTTAATGCCGCACTCAAAACATGTTTTCGGCTAAATCGAGTCTATAATATCTGCAATGGCTTGAACACAAATCTAATGAGAAAATGTTGCTTTCATCAGACCATATACTAATGTGAAATGCGATCGAATGAGTCCTTTTTTTTTGTGGCTCTCCTCATCATGCAACTCTCAGTTCCAACTTTTCTATTAGTTTTTATAACGAAGACAAAAATATTCAAAGCAAAAAAATTTTTCAGAGATTTAAATTGCTGATCTCATTACAGTTCATGTACAACAAAGCTTTTGGAAATCTCGCCTGAACACATACAGTAAGTAATTATGGCTTTCCACGTAAATCAATTTCAGCTCAACGTTGCAAAAACCCACAATTTAACAGACTTCCCAATTTAAAAAATAAACCCTTAATGTGGAGACAATGTAGCCTACTTGGTATAACAAAAATAACTTAACAAAACCTCAGATTTTGTTAACTCAAAAACTTTGTTAGAAAATAATTCCATAATAAAAAGTGAAGTTTTAATCATTTCTAACGGTCGATTTGCAATAATTAATGGAATTTAATATACCGGTACATTACAATTTAGGTACTCAAGTGGTTAATCCTTACAAAAACATAAATTACTAATTCTCTTCAATAATACAGTAATTATAAACTTATAACTAAACAAGGTTTATTGAAGTTTAACAAAACACTTAATTCAAATTAATTTTCAATTATCAACACTCTTCGCAACGTAAAAGAAAATAATTTATAATTTAATTTTCAGCTGTCATCTATTTTTAGACCCGAGCGAAATAAATGATGCATCAGCGTTGAATACAACTTTCAATCAAATTTAATGACCAAGAAAAAAAAATAAATAAACTTCGCAAAATTTATCGTAGTCTATTTATTCTTGTAAAATGTTTGCAGGTGGCGTTTTCAAAAATCTCTTCGCTGTTACTGTGCTATCTCTAGATCATTTTTTAGAAATACATGTACCAAGAAAGAAAAAATATACCCCTACCAAAACATTTACCTAACAACTCTTCTAAACTAACAAAGATAAGAAACTTAGTATTAACTGATAAAATTTATCTCATTGGTCAAATATTTATTTTATCTCTTTATAGGCTGAGCGACAAACCCCGAATTACGTCATGGAAATGTTTTAACCTAACTATATTGGGGCAAAAAAAATAAATAAATAAAAGAAATCTAAGCAAAAAATAAAAGCTAATTATTCTTTTTATTATTAGTCCCGTTTTAATCGTTTTAAATCACCCAGGATCTTCAACAATATTTTCATATTTTTTATTAACGATCAGAAAACAATCACTAAAAATCAAACCGGCATTATAATAAAACATTTTATAAAATAAAAATTAGAACAGTTAAAGTTCCAGTTAAAAAAATCGATTGTTTCCTAACTAAGATAATAAATTACTTAGACGTTATTATTCATTTTAATTACCTTTTTCCAACTTCCTCCCCATTTAATAGCTCTAGTCAGCACATCGGCGAATGACATATCTAGAAAAACAACGTTCACTTCCTCCGTCAAATCATCAACACCGCGAGAAACAGCCATCATTTCGATTCACTTCGAGGAAAAGAGAAAGCGAAAAGGTATAGAGAAGAACCCAACTATTCTTCAATCTGCATTTATCACTGTCATTTTTGATGTTTGAGTCGGAGGAATTTTATAACATCTTGTGGAGGGTACCCCCTTCCCCAACACTACCACACAGCATCATCATCATCGCACGCACCTTCGACCGAGGAAAGAAAAAGTAATTTTGTTTTCTAAACAGATTTTGAAGGGAGCGTAAAAAAAAAAAGCAAAAGTGAATCTTCCCACTGTTTGTGTTTATACACACGTGCCACGGGTGATCGACGGCATATTGGAAGTGGGTGAAGTATAAAATAATCACTATCTCGTACTTACTCCAAATGTACAACTATATCTATACGTCTACATTTACACGCGCACCGTACATAAACACACGTGCGTTAAGGAAAACAAAAGAAAGGAAAAGAAAAAAAAAAATCTTTTCCCTCCACTTGATCGACTCAATATTCAATCCGGAAACACGCATCAATCACGATGGATGGTGGTAACGAAGGAATCTTTCGTCTTATTTTAAGTCTCTTCGTCATAAGAGACAAAGTAGAACCGCTATAAAAAAGGAAACGAGAAGGAACCGCTATAGACAATCGTAAGCACGCACTGGTAAGATGATAGAAAGAGAATACTGTACGTGTGAGATTGAAAAAAAAAAATTCATTTATATTCAGCCACAAACACACAGATTTAGCGTGTCCCGGTATGTACACAACGCGTCGAGCTTGTGATGTGTAAAATCGATGCTCTTTTCCACCGAAAACGCACCATCAGACCACCCAAAAAATAAAGTAAAAAAAAAAAAAAATTAAAAGCGTTTTCTATAGTACAGTACGGTAAGTAGAAAAACGAATAATAAAAAATCAAAATACGGAAAAAACAATTTTAAAATTTCAAGTTTCTTCAGTGAAAGTGTGGGATTTGAATGAGAAAAGTTACGATACCTCACTTTTTTTTTTTCTTTATTTCTTCCCATCGAAATAACTTTTATTTTTAGTTGTTCCTTAAATAAATTTCGTTGTGGTGTCTATGACTATGGCACGCTTGGCTCGTTTACTAATTTCTCTTCATACAACACACGCACGCGCATACATTTTATTTCACGTCTAAGAATTTGAAATCACAAGCAGAAACATCAATTTATCATTGCGCTGAAAACTCAAAAAAAAAAAAATTTGCTCGTATAAACGGGGGAAATAGACAATACAGTATTAATATTTGAAAGGAAAAAATGTTCTCTTAAAAGTTTTCAATTTTTTTTTTTTTTTTAATATTTCAGTCATTCAAGACGAAAATAAAAATCGTATTTTTCATATATTTCTAGTACCGTAACCCAAATAAATAAATAAATTGAACGAAGCAAAATAGCAAAACTCCAAGTTCCAACAACCGCCATTTGACCTTGGCATTTAAAGCATGTACGAGACTTTATATAAAATTTATTTTTATACGCATCTGTTCATTAACTCAACTACCCTAACCCCAAGTCGAAATTCCACGAATACTCCGATCTAAATAGAAAATGGAAAGCAGACTATTGCTCAACAGAATCCTAACTTTGGATTTCAAAAGGTTCCAATTGCTATATGTCATTTGCGAAATTTACAAATAATTGTAAACATAGAAAGATGTTAAGAACAGCTGACGAGAGCAGGAGATGTCAAGTGTGCGCACGTGTTAAACCGCGTAAACACTTGCTTCATTTAATGTAAAACACCCGAATGAATAACAGCTGAAAAAACAATCGAAGTTTAAGAAAACTATTCACAATCAAATAATAAATAACGCAAATAGAAACAAAAAAAAAATGTCAATTGCGGATCTACTAGTTCTAGACAACCATTCAAAAAGCCACAAATAAAAAATTTGATGCAACAATGGCATAAGTTAACAATACCATTAACTCTAGTTCTCCATCATAAGTCTTCTTAAACATATTAATTTTACACGATTTTCTACTTTCTTTTTAATATTTTATTTAAGAATGTCGTATTTTTAAAATTATGAAGGTTTCTTTTTAGTTTAATTTAGTGTACTGTAATTGGTTTATCCAGAAGCTAATGGAAAGGCCAGTTTGTCCTAATGTAAAATAACTCTACTTAGTACGAACCAGTAGAACTAGCTCCATTCTGCTGAAAAACTTTATTAGATTTGACTAAATTCTTCAGTGGCAACCAATACGGTTAAAAGAAGGTCATGCAGTAGTTCAACGAGAATAAATAAATTGCTATTTGAACTTTGGTTATTTGACTGATTTAAAAAAGTGGTTTTAACATAAATCTTGTTTGCGAAACTGACTTCTTTAGAAGCCACCAAGACTCTAAGTCAAGATTTATTTGGTACAGTATATTCAGTTAAATTTCGATTTAAAAATCCAATAATGCTGCGCGGTATAACGAATATCTGATTCCTCCGGTCACGGTAATTCAGATGAACTACTTAAGCCGTTCCAGTATTAGGCGGCATTCTAGTCTCATGAGGTCCTATGCCGCCTCAACCAATTGTAGCAGCGTCTGTATACTGTACTTGTTTTCGGTTGAAACTCAAAAAATAATAAACAAAAAAAAAAAAAAAAACTCCTTCACCCTTCTGCTTTTCGATAAATTGGTTTAGCTTAATTTCGAATTTGGTCAGTAGCAAATATGAATTAATATTTTCCAATTAAATTTATTAGTTTTAAATTTAATCAAAACATTTTAGGGCTTAACTTATAAATACTTAAATTTAATGAATTGGGGAAGCTTTATGTTTTTTGTATAATAATTTTACAGATGGAAATTTAAAAACCTAAAATATAAATACACGCACAGTACTAGTGACTCTTAATTAAAAAAGAAATTAAAAATTTGTCTCAGTTCATAAAACTTTAAATACTCGTATTTACAAGTTAATTTCTCAAATGCCATTAATTAAATTTGGGACACGCTAATTTCTTCCATTTAAACCATTTAACTAAAAAATCTAAATTATCTATAAAAAATAAATATGAAAGTAGTGCTACTCCTAGTTTTAATAATAACTTGTCTACCCAGTAAATATTATTAAAAAAAAAAGTCTGTACTACCTATATGTAGCCTACTACTGTATAATATTTTTTTTTTTTAAAAAAAAAACCCGTGCTAAATTGAATGTCAGCTAATTTAAAGGAAAAAAAAACATGTGGAGTGTACCGAAATTGACAGTAAAATTAAGAATTTTATTTAGGTGCATGTATTTAATAATGTTAAATGCAACCGAAAAACTAACATCCATCTTAGAGGAAGTAGAATTGTGCAAAATTGTTTTTCCTTTTTGCGATTTGTTCTTTTTTTTTATCTACCTAATTTACAAGCCTTATTGATTGGCTTATATAAAAAATTAATTTACCGTAATTCAACTCCTTGATAAATAATTTCAATTTATCAATTTTAATTGCGGTAGGTCAGTTATTACAATTTGTAATGGCTCGCTAATTAGTTAGCTTTTAAAGATATTGCATGAAAAAAGTTACCCGGCAATTTTACTCCAAGGAATATATTATGCATGGGAACAGACCGCGGGATTTTTATTTTCTTTTAAAAGCAGAGTAAACAAAAACGGAAGAAAAAAAATCCTAACGTATGCAAATAAAGTGCTTGATAAAAGTGAGGAATTGCACCAACAGCAGCAAAAACAGCATTCAGATGCTGCCACACTTGTATATCTCGAGGCAATTTTCAGACGAGATATCTTGCCGACGTTCTTCTGGCATAAACCAAACGCAAATAAAACAACTTCTCCTCTCCCACTCCCATCCTCCCACTGAACCACCCACAAATACTCATGTATTGACGTTTTTTTACTGCAAATCTTATATTAAGGAAGCGATGTTTTACGACGCTTTTTCTTTCTATTTACCAAAACTTTCGATACTTATCTTTATTAGAAGCAATTTTGACTAAATCACATAATATTGATAACAACTACTTATAATAATACCGATATGCCACCCATTTGATAATGCCATAAAAACCACCTGATTCCACCCCAAAAACACATCTAAAAAAGTACATGTATTTGGTTACCCGATTGCTTTCCATTTTGTTTGATCAAAATTCACTTAAATTATTTGATTTTATTTTTCTAAAAGGTTTATATTATCCATATTGCATTTACGGTATATGTAGGCCTATATAAAAAATAAAATAAAGAAAACGCTTAAATAAATATTTTCATCATGAATTTTTTTTCTTTTTTTAAAAAAAAACTAATCAACTAGAAAGCTAATCTTCAAAACAAAATATTTATTTTCTGCATTTTAAATAAGTGAATCTAACAAAAATTTAAAATAATTAAAATAGTAAATTTGTAACTAATATTTAAACAATTTAAAAGTATTAAATTTTTTTAAAAAAATCTAAGTTTTGTCTTGAAAACGTTATCATTTAGTTAATACATTGCTACTGTTGAATAAATAAAGAACAAAAAAAAATCGAAGACAAAAAAAGTTATCAGTTTCTTTAAAAATTAATGGAGAACTTTGCCATCCATTTAATTTAATGACAATCGTTGAAACGTTAAAAGCGAATCTTAAACTACGGCCTTTTAAGATTGAAGAATATAAATTCTATTCATTTAAAAACTGAAGTGAGTTCTTTTGTTTAACGATACAACATATTCTCTTTTCGGAATTCTTCGTTTCCCGGTAGCGCTAACGAATTTATTTGATTTATCAAAATGTCTCTTTTCTACAAATAACTAAATAATAGTAAAAACAAACGCAAACGATACATTCTGCTAAAGTTAATGAAACCATCTAAAGATAAGATAAGGTTTTTAAATCGTAGATTTAAATAAAAATTAACTCCTTTGTATTCGAATCTTATTAATGAACGCCGTAAACTTTGCAAATAAATCAATATTGCTGTTTGAGTAGAATTATAATTAAACGTTCAGTCACCGGAGAACTCGCTCCTAATGCAAACTCGGATACGTGTGACAATCGGAGTTTGGAGCTTGAAAAAGTGCGAGAGATTAGAAGAAATAGTGCCTACAGTACTTCTAAGACGAGATGGGAATGAGGGAGTGGTTGACGTCGCTCGTGAAATGAGCGCCACTATCAAAGTTAAGGCCTTGATAGGAAATAGAAGATGGAAATAAATCAGAAACTAAGTAACGTAAAGAAGAGAGAGAAAGAAAGAATAGGAAAAAAAATAATAAAAACAAACCTTACCGAATTGAATAGAAGAAGATTGCTTTTTAATTCCCTCGACCACTTCCTTCTCCCTCGTATTACACGGATCCAGCATTTCCGCCCACAAAACAACAACACAACTGTTGCTGATGTTGCCTGCAAATCCTATACATGTACAAACAATTGCAAAAATTAATTAAAAAAAATAAACAAACAAATAAGCTTAAAAAAATAATAATAAAACTAATTCCTTTAATAATACGGAGTACATTTTTGCATTGATAAAAACCCTGGCTTAAAACCTCTCTTCATTAGCGCCAGTAACTCATTTTGGCGTCACGAATACATTATGTCAATAGTGTTAGGGTATCTTAATATGAAATGGACGTAGAAAGCGTGATTTAAATTCTCTACAAGTCATAAAGCTTAAAAAGTACTGTAATAAAATTGTGATTATACACTAACAAACATCAATTTAGTTTTTAAATACGTTACTTTTCTAGACTTTCAAATATTTCCTGAAGACTTTTTCACTGTTTTTAGAAGTTAACGTTATAAATTGCATTAAATCTAGTTCAATATTGCAAAAATCTTGTAAAAAAAAATATTGCATTGATTTTTTTAACGCTATAGATTGCGATTGGACTAACAAAAACTGACGTTACATCCGAGATTACGTTATATGCCAAGAATAACCAAATTCAATTGTACATAAAACCATGGAAAAAAATACCTTGAAGGATATTAAATAAGAAATTTACAAACAAAACGTCAAAGCTCTAGCGTTTCTTAAAAAAACAAACACTGTAAACAATAATAAAATAAAAACATTTCAATAACTTGGAAAAACAATAATAAAAAGAGTAGTACTTCTATGTACGAGTATCACGCTTAAAAATACTACTATGGCGAATTGCATCTAGATGTATTGGACTGAGAAGAAAGTAAAGGAAGATTAAACACCAACTTTTCAATAAAAATTCGTATATCATGTCCTTTCTCTTTCTCCACCCTAACTTTCTTCACTTACTTTCTTTAAAATCGGCTTTTAAAATATCGTACATTTTGAACCACATTCATCATGATTACACTTCGCCACCCCCACCCGTCCCCTCGCCACCTCTCACTCACTACCGGATTTTATTCCCCGAACATTTTAATATCGTTCGCGTTTTGTTTACATTCCAGTAAACAATAAACAACTTCAAACGGCGAAGAAAAATAGGGAAACAGCTAACAGAAAAAAAAATCGAAGTAGGAACCATCTCAAAATGTTGTATGGAGCGATATATCAAACTGCAGTGACAAGCGATGTTATAATATGTCAAACAAATGCGCCCCTCGCGGCATAGAAAACGGAGTCGAGTTGAAAGAAACGTTCGGAGCAGGAAATATTGTAATAATAATAAATAAAACGATTGAAAATTAAACTACAGAATTTTCTAATGATTAAATACCGCAAGAACTTAGCAATAAATTAAAGTTTAACAGCAATTAAAGTTCAGGTCATCTTTTATAAATGTCATTTTGAAAATATTGATGGAATTGTTTCTTAGGTGATTTATTAGATACGGAATTTTTAATAAGCTTTAACGTCGACAAAACCTCAAGCTACGGAAGTAACCGCACATTTCCTTCATTCCCGTTTCCACCTCAAAAAGTTTATTTCCGCTAGTTGACAAAAGAAAAAATATATATATACTTTTCCTGCGGTATATTTTTTTTTAATATTGAGTCTTAACTTGTCTCTTTATAATTATTATCTATATAAAAGCGGAGAACTATAAAATAATTTTTAAATGTTTTCACAAAAAAAAATATTTTGTTATTGACACACAATTTATGTACATAAAACAAATTAAACATGATAAATACTGTATTAGATTGTTAGCCCATAAATTTAAGTGTTTTCATGTCAAAGCAAAAAAAGAATTGTAGTAACTCTAAAACACCGTTTTTTCTCCTTCTCTGTGTACAAATTTACTTGAAAAATAAAAAAAATCTCAATATCACCCTTAATTAGTATGGATTATTCGACTACGTTAGCTCGCAGGCTGTAAAAATACGCTTGACTTATTATTTTCTGTGGCTAAAACATGAAAAAAGATTCCAATCTTTGACGGCATATTTTTTTTTCTAGAATAAATTAATGCAACTTAAAAGCAACTAAAAAATAAAAAATAAAAAACTTATATTGTAATTTTTGTTTTTATTCATGGAAAGCATAGCAAACCCCCCTTACGAAAAGATTACCAGCAATGCACATGTGCCTTCTATGTTTTTGTTTTACAAAATAATGGGGGTTACAGGAAACTGTTTCCTATTGCGCCATGACGGACGGTGACGACTGAAAATTCAATTAAGACGAGAAGAAAAGACAAGGTTGAGATAAAATTAAAAAATAAAATCCAAATCATCCTCGCGAATTGCGAACGATGACAGATAATTTACATAAAAGTTGGTAGGAGAAGCAAACGTAATGGATTCCGCCTCTCAATCTCTTCCAAATTTTAATTATTAAAACGCCATGTTTTCCTTGTACACACGTCAATACGCCGCTTTCCAGCGCAACTTATTAAAGAAATCTTAAATTAGGATGGAGAAGAACTCGCGCGTACTATTTCATCTTTCTTTTCGCCGGTTTTACTGTAAATCAAAACACCACATTCAAAATTAATTTGCCAGTTATTTACATTTGAGAAAATAATTAAAAATGCAAACCTACATACAGTATTAGTAGCACCGCCATTACGATTCCTTTCAAAATATTATCTATTAGTAACTAGAAATACACTGCTTAATATGTCAGGTTGTGTAATTTCATCTCACCATAAAGTAAAAGTACAGTACAGTACTGTACTGTAATAAATTTTTTTTTTTTTTTAAAAAAAAAACCATTTTGAAAACGTTCTAATAAAAGTGTGACTAGGAGAATGAAATCCTTATTCAAAAATAAAATGAATAAACTGACCTTCTATTTTTACTGTGGTCAAATTTTGTATATCGTTTGTTTTTGAAAATATATTAAACCGAATGTAAAATAAACATTTTCAAAAAAAAAGTGCCTTTGAATTCTATCGACCATAACAAGTCCATTTTTCAAAACTATAACCGCATTTTCTGCGTAGACTACAAAAAAACCCCCTCAAAACCCATCTGAATTATTAAAGTCCCGTAAAAGTTCGAAATAAAAATTTCTTCGAAGTTTGAGCAGGGAAATGGCAAAATGGTTTATGCTTTTTAATAAAACAAAGTGTTGTAGAGCCACAAACCATGGCGTTAACAACCGGCTGTGACCGAAATTTACAACGACCACCGTGTCCGCCGTGTCAATTTGTAGAATGAGAAATAAATAACATTTTGTCGATCGGAAGCGACGACTACGCTATTACGTTATACATTACGCTATTTTTACTCCGATGGAATCCCCCGCTAACTCCGTTTACGACGTCGTAAATCCAAACTTTAATTTAACCCTCCTTGTTTTTAACTCATAACACTCGGAACGGGAGCGAAGAAAAAAAAAAAAGCACCGTGCCGAGCAAACAATATCAATGATTTTGTGACGTCATCGACCAACAAAATTTGATTTACAGCTTAATTCTAAAATAATATCGCTCGTAAAATGTCTTAAAACAAAATACACAATATTTTTTTTTTAAAGAAAAAGAAAGTATATTTGGGGAAAATCAATACTTTGAACCACTTTGTCAGTCAACTGCTCAAATGTCATTCGGTTCGAAAAGAATATTAATTTGCGCTTCCCGATCTGCTGATGACGACGACAACTTTTCCATTGTCTGCGTTTATCCACACCATTTGGGCTCTTATCGTCGACATTTTCCATTAATTTCCTTTTGTTCACTAGCAAATATTTGCTCTGTAATCTCGCTTGTGATCGCTTTTGTGGCTGTCCACGCCCTCCAACGGCCCATCGCCCCCCCCCCCTCTTTTACATCCACTATTCACTGACGATGATAAAGAACGATTTTTCATTCTTAAGTGATGACACGTCAAAGAATAATTGAACTCAACTTTGGACACAAGGGTCATCCATGCATTACAGGATGTCGAATATAATGAAAAGAGCAAACTATGTTTCAAAAGGTTTAACACACTTCTGAAAAGTTTTCGTGAACCTATCTTACTTTATAAAGTTTGACGCGTTAATTACTGTACATATAAAACTTTCTAAAAGTTTTTATGGTTACAATAATAATAAATATTTACCCCACATACTGACTCATCGGCGCTCTCTGCCGCCCCTGCTGGCTTCTGGGTGATCATATTCTAAGTTCATTTCGTAATTTTATGCATTGATGTAACATTATTCTCTTTGTACTGTGCGACCCCCTAGATTGTTCAGCGGGTACATTAATTTCATTAAAGTTAAATTGAAATTCTCTATAATATTGAATTAGGAACATCGAAAGCCAGGTCAACCTAACATAATCACGGAAGAACGTTTCCAATTAAACCAAATAATTATTAGCAAAGTTAAATCGGATAATTAGATTCTCTTCGAGTACAAAAAGTAAGGCCAGAGACTATATTCGTTCGTTTTTATTATAAGCCCAAAATTTTAAAAGTCCTGAAAACTCAAAGTCTCCAAGTCAAATCAAATCTGGATCGTAAAATTCTGAATCTTAAAAGGTTTGTCAAATAAAAATAATAGAGCAACTTCAAAAAGCAAAAAACTTTAAAATCAAAAATTGTCTAAATATTATTATACAGTATTTAATGAAAAAAATCCAATTAGTCGGTAAATATTAGTTGAAGTTCTATTCGAGAATAATAGAAGTTCTGCGGTATTAAATTTAATAAAGTTCATGTCAATATTTACTCGTGACGTTTAGTTAAGTTTCGATCTCGTTAAATGATTTTGCAAGAGGAGATGTACAAAATAAAGTGCTCGAGTTGTTTGAGCTAAAGTTAATGAAATGTTGGAATCTTCTTGAATTGATATTTTTAAGGACAGTTTGAGCTAAGTAGAAAATGACTATGTGGGTTGACTTGCATAAAAAAGATGCCTTTTCATGTAGCGGATATCGTATATCTCCTTGAAATATAAACTAGATTTCTTAGAAAAACACAGCTTGGACGTATAGGCAAAGCCAAAATAAACGATAAACAAGTTAAAGAGCACTTAAAAACGTTGGTCGTCTGCTATTTCAGCGTAACTGTACTTTTCCGATGCAGTAAAACATTCATTCCCATGCATACACGTCCCTACTGACGTTTATATTAACCCTCATAAAAAGATAAACATGAAAAAAGAGAGAAAAACAAACCTCTTGTGAGCCAGAAAAAAGTTGATCGATCAAAATATTTGAGGCGTTTTTTTTTTCTTTCCAAGAAAGTGAAAGCAAAAGTCAGCCTTCATACCACTTGAAAACTTGCTACATTTAAGTTTTTAAGCGCTGACGTTTACGTGAAATGTCAGATATGTCCCAGATCATAGTCCCTCGTGAACTTATTTCAAAATTTGGCGTCACAAACTTTTAAAAATAAGACATATGGTTTCCAAATATCAGCATCACCTGTGCCCTGTTTCATAATGAGGTTTTGCTAGTATTACTAGTGTTTGGTTCAATGTACTTTGGCTTTAACAATCAAAAAGTAATGCTGACTATTAAGGTCAAAGTACATTGATACACTAGTAATATTAGCAAAATCTCATTATGAAACGGGGCCCTAGTAGTACATTTGAATCTTAAACAAGTCTTAATTTTTTAAAATATTAATTACACATTTCTTTTACATCTGCCGGTTATTCCTTTTAAACAAGTTGGGTTTAATTAAAAATGTAGGTTAAATTTGGATTGGTTAAGATAAAAAGAATAATTTCAATAAATCAATTTTCGTTATGGGGCGCTGTTATGTATCGAGCTCATTACAGCAACTTTTCCGTCATTGGCAGCAATAATAATTAAAATTTCGTGAATAAGTTACCTCTAACATGCTAATAAATTTTTATTTTTCAAGTCTTTGTTATTTCTTAAAAAAAAACTATAACGGAAAATTAAGATGCCAGCGCGGTCACGTTGTGAATTTTAAATTCATTATTATAGAGTGCAATAATAATTATTAGTAACTACCCACGATGTTCAAAATCTTGCTTTGCAAATTTCGTCTGGGAAAAAAAGATTTTATCAAACAAGGTTTAATATAATCCTTTTTTAAAACAATACAGAATTAAAGTTTAAATATATTTATTTTAAAGAAAAAAGAAAATCTTTTGCTTGTAAACAATAATTCATCCGCAAACTGGTAGCATCACCATAGATTAGTCACATAACATGTAGGCCTACTCTACTAAACTGTAGGCTCTCAGTGGCGTAGAGAGGGTTTGTGACGCCCGGGGCAAAAAGAATTTTTGCGCTTCCTCCCCCTTTAAAAAGTAGTAAAATGTAGCAAAGTAGCGCCGAGCTTGCGAGGCGCGAAATTTTTTTGAGAAATAGAGCAAATTTAGTCCCTTTTTTAAGCAATTTTGGCGTCCCTGTAGTCAACGGCACCCGGGGCGAATGGCCTCCCAACCCTTCCCCCATCCTTGCTACCGGTACTAGTTTACATTTACTTTCATGTTCGTGCATTGTACCGGTACTGTATTATGGAATAGGATGCGCTGCTCTAACGCCATCTATTAGTTTATTATTGAATTCTCATTTCAAACTCAATAAAAGTTCAAAGACTTGTAAAGATCATAAAATTAATTATTATACCGTTACATAAAGTATAAATTATTTTTCATAATAATAATTATGATAAAAGTTTTTGAATAATGTTTAAAAAATAAATAAATAAGCTTATAGCATTGTAAAAACCAGAAACCTTTATCATTTTCTGAGACAGATTAATTTAAAGAAAGTTTTGGAGAAACAAGTCTTGTGAGACTCAAAATTATGCAAAATTATTAAAGTTCATTGTATCGATGCATAGGCTACTATAGATTTCCTTAATAATTATTGTTTTTCCAATACATGTACAGTACAATAACCTATTCAAACGTTATTAAGAGTTTTTCGGATTAGCTTTTTCCCTCGTTCTTATGCTTACCCGGTGAGCCTATAATGCTTATGGCGTTCGAGTGTGGACTATGGAACTTATTTTAGCACAAATCATAATCGTAATACCGTATGTAAAAATCATAAATGAAGAAATAAGTTCCAAGTCCACGCTCTAACTAGTCCTACTTTTAATCGCTTGGTTAAATTTCATTATTTCAATTATTTTGAGATAGATTGTAGGCTATTGTTCCTCGACTAACGATTTTAATGTAAAATTATTATAGCAGTCACTCAGAAAAATGTCCGACATTCAACAGGGTTCCCACATTTTTTTGAGAATGAAATTCCCTGACTTTCCAGGTATTTTCAATGTCATTTTTGAATTTTTCCAGGACCATAAAAAGGTGTAATAATTTTATAGTACGGTGTAAATATTATTTTTTTCTACTTTGCAAAGATATTGATTTCTAGTATATTATAATGGTACAAAATTGAAACATGGACAATAGAAACAGAGCCGTGCGAATGGAAAATGTCGCCCGGGGCAAAATCTAGATTTGACGCCCCCTCCCAGTAAATTTAAAAAAAATTTGAGTCAAGCTTTTTGACCGCCTAAAAAAAATAAAAATTTTTGCAAAAATAATAATAGAAAATAATTTTAAGCGCCGAGCTTGCAAGGCGCAAATTTTTTTTTAAAAAAATTGAGGTTATTTTGTGCTTTTGGCTAATCGGAAGCCGGGACTTAATACAAAACATTATGGCGCCGAGCTTGCGAGGCGCGAAACTTTTTAAAGAAAATTGAGTTTTTTTTTGCTCTTTGGGCTACTCTGAAGCTGGGATATAACAGGAAAAATGGATTATGGCGCCGAGCTCGCGAGGCGCAAAATTTTTTTAAAAAATAAAAAAATTCCAGGTCAAATTTGAGATTTTCCATGACTTTTCCAGGAATTTCCCTGACGGTCTCAAATTCCCTGACATTCCAGGATTTTCAAGGTTTTTCAAGGTTGTGGGAACCCTGTTCAAAATCAAGACAACAGCCCAAAAGCCTAATAATTCAAAATTTCAAATTACATTTAAAAAACATTTAAAATTAATATAAAATTATCGAGTTCATATTACATGTAGCCTACAGTGTTTCAATTGAAAATGTTAAACTGTTCTAGACTGAGCAATTTACCTTTGACGTAAAGCGCATGCTTCGAATTTGATTGGCGCCATATGGAACGTTTGACAACGATAATTATTAAAATTCACTTTCTCAACAGCGATAGTTTCGAATTTGGGTTCCGCACATTAAGTACAATAATTATTTTCGAAAATATTTTCTAGTTTTACTGTACCTACAGTATCTATCGTCTCAAAAAATGTCAATTCCGGAAACAATATCGGACGACCAATGTTCCATATGTATGAGCGTATTGATAAAGCCTGTGACCTTGCAGTGTAAACACGAACTGTGCTTGAATTGCCTCCAAGCCGTTCTGAAGCAATCGCCCACTTGCCCCATTTGCCGATTTAAGTTGAAACCAGGTTTAAAACGTTCGAAGAATTTGGAACGCTTCGTCAATAAGAAACGATGGGCCGAAATTCAAAATCGATATCCCAACCGCGTAAATCGCAAACTCAACGACGAGGACACCGACTCGGAAGAAAATAATTTGGGTTTATATTGTTTTATTCTCTCGATTAGGGTAAATATTAAATTTAACTAATGTAAGTTTACATTTCTCCAATAGAATTCGCTTTATGCGTAACACAATTGAAGTATGACCAAGAACAGAAACAGGTAAATAAATGATGATATTATTAAAATATTAACTACTGTAAACTTCTGAATACTAATTACTGTATTTCGTTATAACAAGTTGTTGGACAGTCAAGATGAGTTTCAACCGACAGACAAAAAACCCAAGATAAAGGGAACTAAGCGCAAGCGGGACGAAACTTCCCAGGAGAGCCGCAAAGTTGCGGTAGCCAAACTTTCGTCTCGGGATAAGCCTCATCACTGTAAGCATCTAATTACAGTAAAAAGATAATAAAAAACATATTCAACATATTAAAAACATATCAAAATTATATTCAATGTTTTAATAGTACCGGTACGTAAAGTTCGTCGTAAAAGTGCAGTAAGCCTAATGGTCAACGAACAAGCAACGATCTCCGTGCAACCAGGGACAATCGTCCTACAACCAGAGATTATCGAAGTAAATCTAGAGATTATCGACGTACAACCAGAGATCATCGAAATACAACCAGAGAATATCGAAGTACAACCAGAGATTGTGGAAGTACAACCAGAGATTATCAAAATACAACCAGATATTATCGAAATACAACCAGATATTATCGAAATACAACCAGATATTATCAACGTACAGCCAGATCTTATCGAGGTGCAACCAGAGATCATCGAGGTGCAACCAGGGATCATCGAAGTACATCCAGAGATTATCAAAATACAACCAGATATTATCGAAATACAACCGGGAACCACGGAGGTGCACCCAGAGTACAATCCGAGTTTATCAAATTGGAACCAGAGACGATCGCCGTGCAACTAGGGACCAACGAAGTGCAACCAGAGCCAATTTCCCTACAACCAGGAACAATTGTCGTGCGACACTAATCAATAAAAATGCAGCCACAAAATGTATTAGCAATTAATAGCCTACAAAGGCAACGATCAATTGAATTCAAATAACGAATGTAATTCAATAAATTCAAAATAATTAACCAGAATAGAATTAATTTCGGCTAAAAGAAACGCTTAAATTTTCTTTTTTGCATATGAAAACACGGGAACAGGGGATATGCATTTGGTCTATTCTTTTTTTTTGCCATCATTATTATTATATACGGTAATAATCAAATTTTTTTTTCTAACATCAATAATTTTACAATAATTTGTGATACGATACGGTAGTTTTTTGTATTTTTTTAAGTTGAAAATTTTTTTTTTAAACATGTATTACCGATGTATTAATTTTATAATTGGGGATGGAATATTTCTTGCTTAAAATTCGTATCATTCCGCGAAAAATGATTCAAATGTAGATTTTACATTCAGTTATTCTCCTTCAAAACTATATTTACCAACTTTTATAAAGTTATTTTACCATTATTTTTCAGGTTAAAAAAATAGCTTGTGTAAAATTGAAACTGATCAAAAGCTACCGACGCACGCTCCCTATCTCTGTACCTTTCTCAATACATGTAGGCTTACAGTACCGGTATATACGAGTACGGGTAGGCTATATAAAAAAATCTTAAATCTCATGCATCTCATGTTCACTCTTTGTTTAACTCTACTCGGCTCTACCAAATCTACTCGAAATAACGAGATCCAAAAAAAAATAATAATAACATTTTTTTTGCATAATATCGTTTTATATTGCTGGTTTAATCCTTTTCACAGGGTATAATAGTAAACAAACAAAATATTGCGTCAAAATAAACGAAGGGATTTGCGCATAAAAACATCCTAGACATAGGCTACATATACTTTCTTTTGAGAAGATTTTACATTGTTGACGTAAACCTACTGTACATGTACTTGAAATAGAAATTGCTCATGTATTTTCCTACTATCAATCGTGTTTTTTTGGGGATAAAAATCTTGGGGGGAAAAAAATGCATTAAAATTATTTTTCTGTGGATCAATGGTTAACAAACCTAATCTAAATCTAATGGTTAACAAAATATGTACTGTAAGAGAAAATTGGTACAAACGTGCTTGTACAGCATTTTATTATAGAACTTAAGAATAATTTGTGTCTCTTGTATAGTGCACATTTACTGGAGGATCAACGCATTGAGCAGAATCCTCCTCCGTTTGCATACAAACTGATGTGTTCTGGATTATTCCGCTATAAAGCCTATGGACCTATAATTGGTTTTCGATTTTTAAGGTTATCATATTGTCCCTAAATAAAAGTTCACGGGTACAAGTAGTAAGGTATATAATAAACAAGGACCGAGCTTGCGAAGCGTAATTTTTTTTGAAGGGGTAAAAGTGTCTTCTTTGACAGTTTTTTTATGATCTTTTTTTGAGAGCTAAATTTGAAGCTCGAAGCACGCACTTCGTGCACCTCATAGTTAATCCATCACTGGGTACTGCTAGTTTTTTTTTTAATAACAGACGGAATTTGGAATGTACGTTCTCTGACACCCGGTATTATTTCCACTGCTAGCGTAGTGTAGTCAACTGAAAAGCGTCGAAAAAAATTTGTGCAGCTTCCAAATTCCATTTTAACATGAAAACAGTTTAGAACCTACAAATTAATATCCTACGGCTCCGAATACTCGGCGATTTTTACATAAATCCTAAACATAAATAAATTTACACGTTACATTTTATATACCGTACTTTTTTTTTCTATTAAAATCGAATTATGAATATAACTATTAAGCTATGTCATAATTTCATTTTATGAATCATGTAAAATAGGGTGAGAACCTCAAGAGAGGGAAGGCTCGCTAAAGATTTTTGCCCCTGGCCCTGACTCGGGATGTGGGGGCCATGGACATTTGCACCAAGAGTAGTACTACTGTCACGCACTAATCCAAGAAAAAGTTCGAATATTGTAATTGGTTTTTATTTAGCTTATACCGAGCAGCTACTTATACGTAGGCCTAGATTTACCAATTATTAGGGCGGCCAACCCAAAAAGTGACACCCGGTTGGCGCTTTTATTTAGCCTACCGTAGATAACGATATTAGATCATTTCCGGAAAATTATTAGCGTTGCGCATAGACCCTAACATAAATATTGCACTGAAATATGCCTACATTAAACATTATTCGGAATAAAAAATAAATAATTTTTATTATGTAAGTTACAGTAAGTAATTGGTGGCCCCTAAATATTCCAAATGTAGTACTAGTGATGCTGCTCTATGCTCGGAGCATTATAAAGTCGACTACTGACACTGTACATTAATTTTAAACAATACCGGTAGCTAAGGTTCAAGGGAGAAAGAAATAGCGGATAATCCTGGGTAGATTTTACTCGTACCTTTTGAATAATACAGTACAGTACAGAATTTTAACTGCCATTTTCACCTTACCCAAAGTTAAACCCAAGCGCCTTTGATGATTTAACGCGCTTTCACTCTGTTCACTGAATGAACGCGAACAATAACTTATCTAAAGCGCTTCAACTATAACTGAGAACATTTTTTCAATGTACAGGGCCGGGCAAAGAAAAGTGTCGCCCGGGGCGAAGTTTGATCACGGGGCGGATTTGTAAATTTTTTTCGCCTTGATTGGTGTAAATAATTAAAACTTTATAGATATCAGAAGCGCAGAGCTTGCGATGCGCGCATTTTTTTAAAGAAAATTTGACATATTTTCACATTTTTGCGCGCTTGGCCGTCGTCAAGTGTCAAAAGGTTTGCTAAATTACGCATGTAAAGATGGCGATTTTGGCGCCTCTAAACCTGGTGCCAGGAGCGACCGCCCTCTTCCCCTCATCCTTTGCTTGGCCATGGCCATGTAAGCCAAAACATGACTTGATGACCAGGTTTTTACAACTTCATGAGATTTTAATTAGATTTTTGACGGATGTTGTTTAACAGAATTCTCACTCCTCCAATACAAGTGACACAAAACACACAAAATCAGATATTTAAAATGTTTTAATCAAGAATTAAAAAAGAGGCGTAGAATACGCGGAGGGTATCGGCAATTTTTTTAAAAAATTAATTTCGTCAAAAATTTTAAAATCTAGTAGTCTACGGTCATACAGTTCAGTACTCAAAATCACCGACATGACAAAAAAAAAAATGAAACATATTTTTATTATATTTTAAACAACTGCTTGGAATTCGGACTTATGCAAGCAAAACTGAATGGCTCATTTCGAACAGCTTCACTACAAACATTGTAACCTACTGTATAAGTTATTCTATTTGACCCAGTAGGTCTTATCTATCAGGGTTAATTCGTATGAACGCTTTCAAAGTAAAGTCTTTATTAGGAACCATATTATTAGTGAACAATAGTTTAGCCTTAAATATCAAAAGCAAAATAACGCCAGGCATTAATAAATCGCTTTCCAAGAAATCCAAAGAGTATAATTTAGTTAGAAAATGTTCACACATAATTTTTTTGTGACAGTAGTACTCAATTACGAAATTCCGCAAGTCGTGACCCAAAGTTTTAAAAAATGCAGCCCCATTAATGAGTACGGCAATAAGTGCCAATTCCTGTTTTTAATACAGGTTAAGTTAAAACTGGCAACATAATAGAGAGATTGCGGTTTATCTTTTTACCTCGTTCTTATGCTTTACTCTAATGCTTATGACGTTGGAGTGTGGACTTTCGAACTTTTTACTTCATTGACATCTGTGCTAAAAAAAGTTCCAAAATCCACACTCCAACGCCATAAGCATTAGACATAAGCATAAGAACGAGGTAAAAAGATAAACCGCAATCTCTCTAATTATAAAACCAATCTGTAGGTGTGAAATGGTCTTTCCACATTAAGATAATACGAGGAGCAGCGAATATCCTTAAGCATAAATATTATACGTAGCCAACTTCCTGCAATAATAGACACCAAGGGGTGAAAAATCGTTTGAAGCACGGTGTAGCGAAACAGGTTCCGTTTGAGTATAAAAAAAAAACATTGCACGAAGCCAAATATTAACGGATAAATATTTAATAACTGAACAATTCTTACTTCTGACGTCATTACAGCTTTAGTACATGTAATAATTAATTTCTTATTTTAATCGTTCAATAATAAACACAAAAAATTTTAAATTTTACCTCATAAGAAGTGGAGTTAAGCATAAGAACGAGCTAAAATGCTTAACCCCAAATACACTATTGTACCTTAACTAATTTATCAAAACTTAATATAATAACCTAGATAAGTTAAATTAATTTCATCTTTAATAATCTTAATTTTTATAATATATTATATTGCCCAGTTGTAATCATTAGGCCTACCTAATATCAATATTAGTAGGCCTACTTCTTGACTTTATATGAACTATTGAATGTGATCTTCAAAGGTTCTCTACTACCCTCACTGGCTTAAATTGTTATTATATTACCTGTTCAATGTAAAGTTAACAAATCTTGCTACTTACGAGTATTATTTTTTCACATCTAGTTTTTGTTTGGTATAGTATTACTGTAACAATTTACTTTAATGATAATTTAAAAAAATCAAATAGGCGACGACTATTAATAGCTTCCGCAATCGTTATTATAATAATTATTTATGCAATCTAAAAATAACTGTTAATTTTTAATAAAATAAAATATTTTCATGTTTCACTCTCAAAGCTTTTAAATAATTAAAAATCAAAACCGGGTCAATAATTAATTTTTTTTTTGATGTCATGAAAACAAAATTGCGTACAGGTACTTTAGATAACTTAATTATCTGTAAATTAATTATTACTGAGGTCATTCTGAGGAAATTACATGAAATGCTAAAATTATGTTTAACAGGTGGTTGCATCATTCTAAGAATATTAATTATCATCATTAAAAGTATTGATATTACGAGGATATTAAGCTCGCGCCTTGAAAATTTATGACACGATTAAATCGAAAACAAATCATAAAATTTTTCCAAGAGTCGTTTACTTTTCCATACAATATTTTAACTGTCAACAAACATCTTTGTTTCAAACAGCAATCCTTTCCAATTAACCCATTCGAATCAATATTTCATCAATCCACGGTGTTATTTTTGGTTTTACGACGTGTCAAATACACGTATGTGCAAAAGGCACGTCGCTTCAGGTTTATTTTTTATAAAGCCCTTGTTTATTTATGTTAACACATACCAATTTCTATTGGTTTAATAGAAACAAAAACATTGTATAAACAACGTTTACGGCTCTAGTAAAAAACTCTCGCTCAAGTGTGAAATCTTCGTGATAATAAACTGTCACTTTAGCACCTGTCTTACTCATTACAACAAACGCCCACTCACCCTTGCCCTCGAATGACAACCACCGTCTGCGATGGTATATAAAGGATAATATTTGAAAGAGGTGAATCAATACAATATCTGCATCAGTTATAACACCACTCTTTACAGTCAAACTCCAATATCAAGAAAAATGAAAGTTTTGAATATGATTTTAATCTTCGGATTTTTATTCATCGTTCTTACCGTGAGTACACAATATTATTTTAAATTAACTTTGAACAAAAGTTATTTTAATTTCATTTTTTTTCCCGTTTCTAATTTAATAGGCAGTAGAAGGTACTTTTTTTAAAGGAAGATATCCGGGCTACTACAATCATCAACGAGTAAGTATTTATTTCGTCTAACCAGTGCAGTATTTTATAAAAATTCAATTACCGGTAATATAAGTTATATCGCTTTATGTACAGTACGAATAATTTCTGTAATGTTATTAGTTATTTATTTATTTTTTTTGATATTATTTTATTTCTATTTAATCGAACAATATTTTTTTAATAAACCCTTTGCTTTTTAAAAATATTTATTAACTTAGAACATCTCTCACTTAATTTTTTTTTTTTTTAAATAAAATTAATGTAAAAAAATCGTACAAAAATCCCACAAGTACAAACGAATTCAATTTTTTTTAAAATATAAATGATGATATTTAATGTAAATCCATATCATGTTTCAAGAGCAATCCCGCTTGTCTAGTGACTTAAGAAAATAATGTTCAATATAGCCATAAAAATTGTCGAGTTTGGGAAAAACCCTAATAGTCCAGAACATACGAGATTGCTCTTGCAACAGTTTTAGCGCAGATCTACACCATAATTGAATTTATTTTGCACGTGAGGGCTTTCTAATGGAAGTAAAAACTTAAACTTAGATTACTGGTAATCAGAAATATCCTTATCGTTTCTCCTAAAATGTAATTTGTTTGTAAAACTTTCTCAAACAGCTGATTCAAAAACTGTGCCCTTAACAGAGATGTCAATAACCGACTAGTTAAACTTGTGACTCGGTAATTATGCTATAATTTATCTTTCAAAAGTTTAAAAATTAACCGGTCGGTTATTGACATCCCTAACTCTTAATCAATAATGTTTTAAATTATTTGTTTAAAAAGTTTATGAACTTGCACAATTTATGGCAGTAGAATGCAAGTTTTTTTTCTTAAACGTTTTCTTTCATCATCCTTACTTACGGAAATAATCTTTAAAAATCAATTTTGAACGCAATTTATCTGTCTTCCGTGATTTTTTAATTACCGTACATGCAGAAATCTGCCACGTAAAGAATTTGCCACTATGGTAATAAATTTCTCATCAATAAAAACTATTAAAATTTTGGCGACCAATAATAATAATAAAGCCAGTAGATGATTATAAAATAGTTCAATAAAAAAAGAAGAAAAAATAACAAAAGCTGTTGTAAATGATGCGCTTGTTAATCGGTTTTTATCGTAAAATAAAAGATTTATGTTTCACTATTAACCAAATATTTTTTACTCTCCTATAGTTTGCGGCGAATCGTTTTGGAGCAGCCCAGATTCCAGGCCCACACAATGACCAACCGTGTTACTACAACCCGGCAGCCTGCAAATAAGCTATTCTCACACGGACTACCCTCGTACGTTGATTATCTATTCTATTGCAACGGACCAAAAGAGACCAAACTTAATTTAATTTCACTTATTTCTTTCTAAAATCTTTGCTATTTTTGTATTTCAATGGTTTTTTATGAGTATCATACTTCCCATTTCCAATTCACTATTTCTCAACCGGCTTTCGTTTTGTAATAATAAAAAGAAAAAAAATCAAAATATAACACATGTCTAGTGTCATTCATTCTTAACGCCAAGCTGATCGACACGCCACCTGGTAGCCCAAAGTAAGTGGTATAAAACAAGGCTTGGAGCGCGCCGAGTGAAACAAAGTTGTGGTTGGCTTCCAACACGCGAACGTAGGAAACTCCGCGGACGTCGGAAAAAAAAAACCCCGCGAAAATAAACTGTACAGAAATTTGTAATCGCCAACCTCGTTCGTGACAATTAACCTCCAAAAAAAAAAAAATTTGTTCTCCCAACTTGTAAAATATTTCCTCGATTTCATCAGGAAAATTCTTTCGCACTCATTAATAAATCATGAAGCGGAAATGTTGTTTTCGCTTTTTCATTTCACTTTTTAAACCTTCAAATTTCAAATAATTCTTTAATTTTTATTAATCTCACGAGTATAATGGTCAACAAATGTCAATTTTTATTAGACAAAACATTAATATAAATTTATGACTTTGTTGTTGATTTCTTATTATTCTAAGTTCTTGTTTTTTTTTTTAAATAAAAAAACCCCATTAAATTTAAAATCAAAGGTAAGGAGTTGTTAGTGGTCAGCGGTGAATGGATATGCACTGACGCCAACAGATTTCTTAGTTCATTCAAATAATCGTCCCCCATGGAAGAGATTTTAAACGAGTTGAGAATGCACGTGCCGAATATGGCGAGTGGTGATACGGCACTTGACGATTACGGTGATTTCCTGCCGTCCGTGGGTCCTGTCTCCATCGCCGACGGCAGAGTTTACAACGCTACCGAAAACCCTTACGTGCTACCATGGTGGCTTCAGGTCACTTGGGCCACCACTTTTGGGGCGATGATGACTGTGGCCATTGTTGGCAATGCTATTGTGATCTGGGCAGTTTTATGGCATCGGGTCATGCGGACACCTACCAATTACTTTTTAGTCAACGTGTCGGTTGCAGACTTTATGATGGCCACGTTCAACGCCATCTTCAATTTCATTTTTATGCTAAACAGTGATTGGCCTTTCGGTAGTGTATATTGTACTTTCAACAACTTTATGGCGAATGTGACCGTAGCGGCCAGCGTCCTCAGTTTGACAGCCATAAGTGTTGACAGGTAGTTACAACATTTCATTTTTTTATCACCTTATTTTTCATGCTAAATGTCCGTAAGACTAAAAATAGATAACTTTTCATGGTTTTTAAACCCTATTTTACGCAACGCTCAAAACGCTTCTTTTGAAACTTTGTTTAAACTTACTTTAACTGAACTGATATATCGTCAAAATTCACTTTAATAATAATAATAAAGTCAATGCACTGCAAAAATAAATTATTTTTTGCTAAAACTTAATTTTAGTAAAAAACAGTCAAGTAAATTTATGGTCAAAAGCGAGATTGAAAAATATTTTTTACTAATACCGGTATACTCGGAGTATATTTAAGATTTGACATTATTAGATTACTACCAGTATACAGTATATTAAGCCAAAAACTTAGCTTTCAAGTCTGTTCAATTGAAAAACGTTTATTAAGTAATAAAAAACTTTTTGTTGAAAATTCAGTTGCTTAAAAAAAATTAACAATTTGTTTATACTTTACGGTGGCAAACAAAATTCAATTCAATTCAATACTGTATTTAAAATTGAATAATGCTCCAAATACAGTACAGTATAATGATTATATAAATAGGGGTAACATTCTGGTCCCTCGAAACCATTTCTATTACCTGCTGTCCCTATACACCCGAGTTGACAAGATGGGACAGCAAGAACCAAACCACAAAAACGTAAAAAAAAATATACTGTATACAGTATGTATAAAGAATTTTCAATCAGTTTGCTAAAATTAATTTAGCAATCCTTTAACAAACTATTATTAAGAAATAAAAAGTTGAAGCGTTTTTTCACCCTAATTAAATAACGAAGTTACTGTTAACACTTTCAATGACGTTCGAATAAACTACAATATAAAATCTTCTAAGAATAATAATATTATTTACGGTATAAAGCGAAAAATATACTCGTATGCCGGTAGTACCAGAATTTGAACATTTACTCCCTGGTCAAATAAAGTTCAATATTATTCTGATTGAAAGCAATTTGTTGCACTAGCTTTGATTTTATGCAATCTTCCAGAGAAATATGTGTTGGAAATTGACAGCGCGATAGTACATGTATATCAGGCTACAGTATGAGAGTAGAGTACGTCGGTGGAATATCAAGTGACTGACAGTCAGTGTAAAGCTCATACTGTATTTATTAGCTTTACCCTGTATAATATTATTAGGTAATAAATGGGGTTTGATTTTTACTCTTCGGTAAACACATAACTGTTTGACCACTTTTAATGGATTACTCTAATAAAGTTATTATATTTCACAGCAAACATGACAAACTCGTAAAATTCCGCGTTTCGTGCGGCCGTTAATTTCGTCAGCTGAATTCTCTCTTTCGCCCACCACACCGCATTTAGTCTCGTGAGCTGCAATAATTTACTTTCTTTAACTGCGTTAACTTCACATTATTAATTGATAAAATATATTAAAGATATTATTTTATGTGTTAATTGCGTTTAACGATACCATAATTTAAACGCATCTTTTGATAAATAATCGTTATCTTAATTGAAACACATGCCAACTACATGTCATGCCATATAATTATGTAAACCTCAAGATTAATTAAAAATGTCGTTAAATTTTATCTAACCTATAATAAAATCGCTGCATTTTGGGAAGTGGCCTATCATTTTTCCAGTCAATCTCCAGCGTCGTCACATGTTGCGCTTAACGAGCAATTAAATTAAAATTGTAGGTTTTTCATTGCTTGACTAAATTTCCATCACTAATCTCCAGTCACTCTTCAACTGAAACAACACAAGACTAATTTATAACTTCTTCACTTTTACTAATCGCGATAATTCACCGCATTCGGGTCTCTTAGTAGCTTTTATTCCTGACAACAGATAACGATTGCCAAAAGTGGTAGGGTAGTTACTTTCCCCCAGAGATTCAAATCTCTGGATGATCCTCAAAATACATTTAAAAAATCGAAATTATGACTGCACAATGCACATAAAAGCGTTTATTGAATCATAATTCCAAAGTGGGATGCACTTAAATGCATTTCTTAAAAGTACTGAACAAATTCATTTAAGAAAGAATAATACCGTACATGTATAATATTTCATGCTAAAATTACTTCTATAAAAAATATTTTTGCTTTTCTTTTAAATTCTGTCATAACAAAGCAAAATTCAAACTTACATAAAAATTAATTTTGTTCCTAAATAGTCCATCAATAATCGATTTTCTACAAATTATTCTGTTAAACGATTCATTATTTAAAAAAACAAATTCGTGGACAATATTATTTTTAAAAAAAATCAACTAAATTTTACAATGTAGGGTACATCTCTCTTAAATTACCGGTGTTACAGTAACGCTACAAAGAACATTAATCTCAAAAAAAAAAAGTTACATTGTTTTACAGAGAAATATCTGCGTGCACTACTGTACAATTATTACAACCCGACACCTTGTGTTTGATGTACTGTAATTAAAATACGGTTGTTTATTTAGCAGATAAATAAAAATAATCGCATTTCGAACAAAATAATATTACTTTGCAGACCTGTTGACGTTTAAAAGATACCGAGTAATGCATTTTTTCAAAATATAAAAATCGCTTGTAAACAATTAAATTTATCGCCTTTATTTTTAATAAAGCTAATTATAAAGCTAATATTACTGTTAAAAAATGCTAAAAGTTTCTAAAAGCTACCAATTTGATATTTTATATTTCTTTTTCCTTAGTAAATTTTTTAACACAAGGTCCTTTTGGGATGGTTTAGAAAAAAAACCAACACAGTGTTAATTCCGCCAATGTCTTTAATTATAGATTCCGCATTTCGTCACCCGTACGTGTTTTGAAGAAGGATGGTGAGATAATCTTAATTTGGAATTCATCGGCCAAAAGTACATACAGACAGCTCACTCACCATGTGTGGTCTGCAAACCGCAATTAAGCTTACACAATCTCACGCGCACTCTATTTACTTACACGCCAAACATACTTTTTTTAATTAACATTCTCATTCCAATTACATTACAATGAAGAAATACTCGCCTTCGCTATACCTAACGTATCATTAGATTAAATGCGTTCGAACCGTATATTTGCTCACCAAAAAAAAATAAGAATAAGCAAACGTAATTATAGCTCTTGATATAAACAGGTGAAATGAGGTGTTGAAATCATTAAGCTACTTTTATCAAGTATTTTTTTTTTTTGAGCATTTAATTACAGGTTTCAATGTCTTTTAATATTTTTTTATAGAAACTTTTAATATACCGTAACTTTAAAAAAAAACCATTATGGCTTTGACCTCTTTGATAAACAGATAAGACATGAAAAAAATTCCACAAATAAATCATGTCCAAAAGAAAAAATAATCAAAAATGAACTAAACATCTACAGTATAATTTTCAGTTTATATAGTAATATCTGCAGTGAGCAAGTCAGCACTTTTAATTTTAATAACAACCAAAAGAATTAATGCTAAGTTACAGTAATCTTTATAAGTTTAATTTGCATTTGCAACATCATAAGCCTGAAGCTAACTTTAGCTTAGAACCTTATATTATGTTTAATGGTTAAAAAACGTTTTCAAAACCTAATAAAAAAAATTAAAAACTTTGCTCCAAATTTTACAAAAAAAAATAATAATACACTGTAATAATAATAATAAAAAAAACTACCAACAACAAAAAATTATTGATTTTTTTAAAAAACCTAATGGGTAATCACTTAGTTCTTTAGTTACGCCTTATTTAGGTGTTGCTAGACAATTTTCGAAGGAAGGTACAGCAGTCTTTATACAAAAGCATTAGAAAAACTGTTGCCTGCAGTGCATTATGGACGGTATTAAAATTATGAAATGGAGCCTAAGTACATTAAAGTACTGCAGTTATTCTTCATTTGAATAGATGCGACGAATTATCTAGAAACTTATTAACCGTGAAATTAAGAGAAAGTTACATCGCTTCGTTGAAACGAATTAACTCGCCATTTCAAAAATATTAGTAGAAATCATAATTAATAATAAAACGCAATTTGAAATAATCCGCGCACACTGATGATAGAAATGCGTTTTACGATGTCCAAGAATCTTCACTTATTATAATTATTAACTTCGCTCGCTTTATCCTTTTCCTCATCTTTAACCGGCGATCCTCCTTCACCTTCACGCGCTTTGCCTCAGTGAAACTGTATGCTCACTTAGAAAATAAAAGGCCTGCTACTCGCTTCTAACATTACGGTGAATAGATCACACAAAACACTAACTAAAGCAATTAACCTTTCCAATTCAACCAGTAGCCAAATTAAGCTAATACTGTCCGGTACTTGGAATTAACGAAAACTAAACCCCTTCTGTTTTATATCGTCGCGTGTTGTCAATGTTAATTTAAAAATGATTAACGTTGAAAGAAAAATATAATTGCAGAGAAAAAATTAGTTACAAATAAAATTAATTTTTTTTTATATACCGGTAAAGCTTTAACAAAATGTAAGCTATGGTTTTTCTAAAAATCGCCATCTACTTGAACACCGGTAAAAGTAAAAACAAAAAAAAAAAAAGTCTAAATTAAAGAATAAAAAAAAAAAATAATAATAAAGTAACTGTAGGCCTACATAACGTCAAAAAAAGTTCGATAGGTCTAAAGTAATAGATCTTCGATTAATTTTGCGGAAAATTTTGTTTAAAGCTACAGTGCGATAAGTGTACGGTATTTAAAAAAAATTACCATAGTCAAGACATTTCTTTGGAACAAGAAGTCTATACTTTATTCTAATTTTTGACGCATCTTCTAATTTTTCGTTTTCTTTTGGTTTAACGCTCCGTTGAACTTTCAGCATCAAACACTTTACTTTCTTTCCACCATTATCAATGCCTTCTATCCTTAGAATAGAAGTTGTTGCTTTTCTATTGATTGCACGCGCAACTTCAACGGATGCATTTTCCACTATAAGCTCCGTAATAAACTTACTTCGCGTTTATGTTTTAGAAAACCACCAAACCCGAGTTGAAAATTATTGTACGACGTTTCTTATGCTCGGCTCAACTTTTCTACTCAAAATAACGCTAAAAAAAATATACGTTGCGGTATTTGCATGTACCGAGTGCGAATGCTTGGCCAATCGCAGCCGACTGTCAGTCATATTAAAACAATAATCACCGCCTTTTCTTAAGACGTTTTAATGAGTCGTTCGCACTTTACGCCAAATGCTTTAGCTTCTACAAAACAATTGCGAATAATTACAATGCGCGCGCGTACATTTTACAAAAACACACAGCAGACGACCATAAAAATTACGGCAGTAATCTACTAGAAAAGAACAATAATAATTATTATTATACTTTCTTTGGCGCATTCGAAGTCGTAAATAAACATCAAAATAAAATGTCGCTCTCGGATGTAAGCGGTGTCTATTACAACACGGTCGAATTCGACGGCTGAATCGGAGCTATCGAATAGTTAAAAAATTCATCGCGTATGGATGGAATGATTGAGTGAGAGTATGGAGTGTAAAGATTGCAACCTTATGACTGCAGATTTATAGTCCATTCAAAAAATAACTTTTCCCCAATGAATAGTAAAGCTGAATTGGAAATCCACACATGGCACAACGCGCGCTCAGTGTACAATTTTTGCTTTTGCGAGATAGAATCGGCTAACCAAAATATCGACAAACATCAATACAATATACAGCTACCGCACACAAGGCAAAAATGTGAAGAGAATATGAACCGCTATCATTCGCGCATAAATGACTATGTTCCAATTGGTTTGGCAAAGAATAACATCGCTCGCACGTGAAAAAGCAGAGTGCACACACTTAACAAGGTTTCATCAAACATCGAAGAATAATAATTTTAATTAAAAAGGATGCGGATAAACGGTGTAAAAGGGGTTTTGCTAATCTTAGTCATGACAGCAATAAAGCGTACTAATAATTTCTAATTACGTCAAAACCCACATGGAATGAAAAGTAACGAATGAATGATAATGATTAATGAATTTTTTCAAGTAAATTTCATTAAATTTTTTACGAAGAAAAGAAAAATCGCATCCAAAAACGTAATTCTCTCTCTCTCTCTCTCTCTCTAACACACACTCTTCTTTACTTCTCAATCGAATTTATCTTCCTAAAAGTACTGTATGTTTTATTACAAATGTTGTATTTTTTTATTACATAGTCAGAAAATAATGCTTCGATGTAATGTTTGCAAAACGCATTACTTTTCCCCCCTTCCACTTCAAATATTTACGTACCATACAATTGTTAAATAAAGACTAAATAAACCGTAAATAACTTTTTTTCCCCCCTTACTATGCATTTCAATGTTAACATTAATCAAACAAATTAAATAAATTAGTCTATCCATGTAATGATGTACGGTAAAACTCCTGTATAGCAAACATTATTCACTGTACGTATAGAAAGTTTATTACAGTACAGTGTACAGTAAAACGTACCGGTAGGCTACTCAAAAATGTATGCTTTTTTTTTTTTTTTGTGAAAATAAAGATGTATTGAAATTAATTAACACGGAAATGCAGCCATTTATTAATTATTATTAAAGAAAAAAGAAAATAAATGGGTATAAATAAACAAAATAGTCCTATATAATTATGTATCTTATTATGTAGCCACCTCTGTAATTTCGTTGAGCAAAAGTTTTAATTTACATGAAACTTCTACTGTATAAATTAATTGAATTTGCTTGCCATTTTTTTCCAAACTTGTTTTTAAATTTTATATCCTAATTAGATTGGAAAAATTAACAAAAAGAAGAACTGACAACATTGCTGTTACAATTTTCAACAGAATTATTAAGATAGGCGAAAAGAAAAATAATAATTTCCTGAAAACGTTGAGCTGTCAAATGCACCCCCTTGTCAAATTAGATAAATAGCACCGTACGGTAGAAGCATACAAAGTTTCTTTCATTTAATATAATATTTTCTTAACTTCCGCAAAAGAAAAGAAAATGGATCTGAATTTGATTGTGCCGTTTTGTAGATTAGCCGCGCATTAAAATTCTATATATCACCGAAATCGCAAAATCTCTTAGGATATTTTATAAAAATATTAAATAAATAACAAAAAAAACCCCTATTGTAATTGGTTGCAGTTGAATTGGCTGACGTGAAACATTGAGATACGAGGGATTAATAGTCATCGTTTCCTTATCAAATATATTGTACGGTATTAGAGAAGTTTTGTGTAAGGTGTAAAGAGGGCCCGAGAGTGATGCGAAACGCATTCATCACAAATTCCGCGCACGTTTCTCTACTAACAGCAACAAAAAAAAAATAGAAAACTCGAAAAGAAAAAATAAATAAAAGAAAAAATGTGAGAATGAATATCATTTCAAAGTCTAGGCAGGCCCATATTTTAAGCATACTGTACAACACATATAAATATTCGCATATCGTACATGGTTCTCTCCCTAGCTATTAACCTTGCCGCCACCCACTCGCGGTTAGTCCTTCATCCTAAAAACCTCTTTTAACCGACATTTCAGTAACCGGTATAATTTTCCCACAAATTCTTTAGTTTGGTCGCATAAAGCTCGCGTTTTATCATCCGCTGGTTTTTTTCGCAGACGCAAAATAATGAAAAAAAATAACGCGTTTATCTGGCATATTGATTGTGATTAGAGATTGAAATGATTCAGGATAATGCAAAAATTATTAACGTGATTAATTAGAGAACTTTTAGCGAGTTTTACGACCTGTACCTTTTCTTTTAATACAAAAATTTATGACAATTTAAAAATTTTGCGTGCAAATATAACAAAAGACTAGAAAAGGCACTTTAATAATAATTTTAAAAGTTTGATATCGAAATATCGAAATTTTGAGTTTTTCTCTCCAAATTGTAATATAAGATGTAATACTAAAAGCATGCAATATGTCAATTACTTTGATGATAATGATTATGGTCCTAATTGTATAATAATTAACGGATTAGAAATAAAAACCGTTAAAATTTACATTTTGTTTTAGCAGTTTTATTTTTCAAAAAAAAAAAAAAAAATCCAATAAAAAGTGTCACTAAGCCCTTATTAAGAAACCGATTTTCCATTAATTAAGAGTTTATTAGATTCAAGATTCATTTTCATTGTATAAGCAAGACTTGAAGAGTTTAAACTAAATTTTGGACGTGTATCGTGCAACTGTTTCATCAACATTCCGGTTACTAGAGAATTTCGGTAACACCTAGCAACGTTAAAAACAAGGCAACGCTACCGTCGGCTAATAAAATTGTAACCGGAACGGTATCTAAATGCAGAAAAAAATATAATATTATGTGCTGTATACATGTACTATGATATAGGCCTACAAATTACGTTGAAAAATTCCCTGTAACTTTTTCTTTCCACGTTAACATCTTTCACTTTTATTACCACTTAAAGCTATTTTAATGCTTCGCTTCCATCAATCATATTCCTTCTTTCCAAAAATTACATTCACCATTTCACAAACACCGAACGAGTGAGTGAGCGAGTACCCTCCCGGCTCATAATGTTTTTATCACTCCCATATCCAACATCACCCAAACAACAATATCGTCAACACTACCCCAGCTCTCCCCCCTCCCTTCGTGTAATTCAATATACACGCAGTGTTTATTTCTTAACCTGCTTCAAATGAGCTAGTGAAAAAAAAGTGGTTCAAACCGGAACGGCATAATGTTTTTGTTTTTCGTTATAGTCTAATATAGACGACGCTTCATTATCACGGTAGTCTGTAGAGTAGAGTATAGATATTGCGATGCTCAATCTAACGCGAAACACCAAAGAGCTTTTATGCTTCTTAAAGTAAACGGCAATGTTAATATTATCCAATAAATGACCGTTAAGTACAGTTTTTGACCTTCGAGTGTAAAGAAAATAGCACCGCCCTTGAAATACTGTAAAACATTTTAGTAAATGTGTTGGAAATCTAATACAAAATAATATAATATACCGTGTACTGTAGATACCGTATATATTTTAAAATTACTTTTAACAAGTTTTGAGTACGGTAAAAAATACTGTATAACAGTCGTTTATATTTTTGATGGAGCCGAACGACGGCTATTTTCCAGTCAATTCAAAGAAAAAAATAAATAACAGTCATACAGTATTAAAGCCCAAAATAGGCTACCCTGAAAATAATATTATACTGCCTTGACTCGAGAATTGAATCGGTAAAGTACTGCACTTAAAAACATTCCCCCCCCCCCTCCCTTCTTTTGAAAAATAACACACCCGTATAATCTCTACCTTGCATCTTTTATATGACCTTAATAATTATTAATGTCATACTATATAAAACATTCAAGTTAATGTACTGTAGTGAATATCCTTGTTTCCCTAATATATTAAGTGAGATTATCATAACAGTTCCATTATTAATAATATTTCTGCACTCAATCCAATTTTTTTTTGCTTCAAATTTTCTCATCAAATATTTACCAAACGTACACTTTACGGTATGATGGATTTGCTATTGTGGCACAGTAGGCCTACTATCCGATCCAGTCCTTGACTTGGAAAAATATATGAACCGGAACGCAGAAGCTCTATTCCCTCTAGGCTCTAACCCCATCCTGAGCCAGACTCAGGGTCACAAATCTTTGGCGGGTCCTCTTACGTTACATGACTTACAATAAAATACTGTACTGTAAAAAGTCATAACTAGTAGTAATCATCATATTTATTTTTATGAAAAAGAAGAAGAAGAAAAAAAAAAACACATAAGAACGTCTTGCTTAAATTGTTTCTTTATGGTTTTTGAAAAAAATCGTCGAGCTTTCAAGACAACATTTTTTTTTTTTTTGATAAATTCGTAAATTCTAATATGTTTTTATTATGTAAATTGTATTAAAAACGTGCATTTTTAAATTTAAAATAGAGTTTGAGGCTTCTGAGTCTGCAAAATCACTGTTACTCGCAGCAATGGAAGAAACATAATAAGCGCAGAGCTTGCAAGTAGCGAGTGGTCCTTCATATAAGGCTAATTGAAAACATGTGAAACAACTCAAAAACAACCCTGCAATCTTCGACACAACACTTCAATTGCGTTTCCTTGATACAGAATAACTTTTCGTATCTTATAAAATTTTGTATTCTCGTATTTTTTATTTTGATTTTCACAGCTTCACTAAAAACAACAAAGTAAAAAATCTTGAGAGGAAAAAAAACCCTAAATAGAATATACGACCTAATATAACATTGTTGCTAGTAACTTTGGTAGGACGTCATAAGACCTACGTCAGAGTGAAAACGTCGTCGTTCAGTATTTGAAATAACGTAGTAAAGCGTACTAATTATACCCGCAACCACCCGATCATTGAATATCGCATTACTTCATCTGCCAAAACTCCTTTTTGATATTTTTCCAACATTTATTGGAAATCCTTAAATAAACTCGACGTTAAAGTAGAACCAACATAAAAATAAAGAAAAACTCTTAAAAATAAAATAATTTTTTTCCGCTAAAAACAGTTAATAAAATAAATTGGTAAATGTTCGCCGATCAAAATATTACTAATTTAGCGCTTAATTTAGCGTAAATAAGATATTCAGAGCTAAAAATACAACACATTAGCTACTCGCTCATAACATGATTCCCCCAATAATTTTCTTAGCCTTGTACTAAATTGCAGTGTAGAAACAACAACAGTGCTCAAGTTTGAGTGACGTAACCAATCAATGTCGCTTCCAATAATCGCTGCTCCCAATCCTAGATTCAATTAACTCTAGTATTATTTTACGTTCACGTTAGATTATAAAGTGGTCGAGCTTCTCACCCTGATCCATCCATGTGTAATCTATCTACTACTCTCATCATTAGAAATCGATACATTCGAAAGATGATAATAATACATCTACGCATTTTCATGAACGAATTTCATCATCAGATCTCCCCACATACCACATAAAAATGTAAAAAAAAAAAAAAAAACTGATGAAACTTTTTTATTTTTAAAAGAATGTCTCCTTAAAGTTTGAATGTTTCCACTTTTAACAACACAAATATACAGTATTTAATTAAGTTTATTGAATAAATTACGTGTAAAATGTTAGTCAAATAAGTTTTTGTTAATTTCTTGTTTGTTAAATAAATACTGGTACGTAAATAAATTATTCATATCTGAAAAACGTTAAATCGAGATTTCACCAAAAATACAGATTTTTAAAAATATAAAAATAGGCTAATATTTAACTCTGTTAAATGTAAGGCGATATAATATCCATTAGATGAGTCCATAACATCAAACACTGTTTTTGAATCAACGCCAGCAAAAAATGTTGACTTTATTGCTTGAACCGTAAAATTTTTTTAGACATCCGTAATCTCAAAAGAAAAAAAGTGATAAACTAAACTCAAATATAAAAGCATTTTGTTTTTCCAAAGCGAGTCATATCACAGATTGGCTGCATAATATTAAATAGGTTAATTAAATAAACAAAAGTGATGCAAAAATACTAATAAAAAAAAATGCTTTTCGTGATGCTGGCTTGCATCATTTAATCTAAATGTCAGAAAATAACGTTAAAATTTTTTTCCTTTTAAAAAAAAGCAAAAATCGATTTCCCAGCCACCGTTCGAAGCCAGCGACGCGGTTCCTACCAAACGAACACGACTGACATTCGAACAATGAATGCAAAGTAAGCGATCACCAAACCAGATACGTTATCACAAGGCTAAACACCTTATCTCCCACTGTCAGAAAATCAAAATTTACTAAATTTCGGATTGACCCGACGACATATTGCGTTAACAAAAGTGCATTTTCGCTACATTTACGCTAAAACCTTAATAATAATATTGTCCTCAAACGTCAATTTCAAATTCGTAAATATGATACCGGTACGCCAACATTTTCCCAAATTAAACAATACACAAATGAATGGCTCTCAGCTTTTCCTTATTGTTTAAACTCAGATTGTACAAGTTAGATTCATAAATAATAATAATAAAAAAAGTTTATAAAATTATATTATTAGATACGCCGTCAATTGTCCGAGAAGGAGATATAAAAAATACTCGAAGAGAAAAACGTCTATTTTCCTAACCTAACCGTAACGTGAATTACATTTACTTGCTGAGAATTGGCTTTTCCATAAACTGAGATTCCCCCTCTACGGATTTCATATTTTCTAAATTACGTTCTTTCAGCAAAATTTCTAAAAGTTTGCATCAAAGAAACGAAAGCTTTAGCGGTTAGTGAAATGGCAAAGAAATTAAGTTCAAACGCTTGTTTAATTAATACTCCAGTACCTAATTAAGTTTTTTTAATAAATGTTTTGCTTCAACATCTAGCCGCGCAGCATTTGCTTTGAGGCCAATAATTGAATTCAGTCAACTAAAATAACCCTATTGCATTCTATCCTGGCATCGACAAAATCGTATGAATCATGTGACGAGAACATTGATATTAACATAGAAAAACCTCGTCAATACTACTACAGTATTATTATCCTGACCATCTGTAATCCTCATAATGAACATCATGAAAGATCTTAAAGATGATAATTTACAAAGTTTCAGCCATTGTTTTTAATCATGATTAGTCTGTATTCTCGTAAAAGTAAACCGCGTTAATGTTAAGAAAATTAATTAACAATGTTTTTAACTTTCGAAGAAACATTTCTAGAATCTCTTAATGCGTCATCAAAGTTGATCTTGGAAATATTTGTAGTAAACATACCTTGAGAAAAACATAGTAAGTCACAGTTGGAGATATTTTAATTATTACTGTACTCATGCATAAGTAAATAGTGGAAAAACCCATGTACGATCACAATTTTTTACCTGAAACCCTCGAACAAAAATGCGAGTTTCACCAGCTGCGATTTCGTCTTGAGCGTAAAATACAAACAGTAGTACTGTTCTGTACATAAATCTCGGTTATTAAGTAAACCGGTAACACGATTCTCTCTCGGGAAATTACTTTTTTCCAAAATCAAAATGCCGTTCCACATTTCGCTCCGTCATTTTAAGTCGTCGCCCTTGAAATTTTGGCGTCAACAAAAAACAATGCCATTCGTGAAAACAATAATTGTCGGCGTTCATCAACATTAAATGCGTTTAATGATTCCGTAAACAATTGTCGGGTGTTTGTTGTCAAGTCACGTCTACTTCTTTCACTCGTTCTCATCACCACCCACACACCCCTTTCTCAGCTGAATCTTCGCAGATAAAAGCGTGGCGGCATTTTATCAAAGGCGTCGTTATTCATGTAAATTTTGGATTATCTTAGGTCGAGCGAAAACTTAATCTTCCAAGAATTCTGGTGGAAGAAAATGGAAAAAAAAAAAAGTTCAGTAAACAAAACGTTCGCCTGTATTTCATTTATACAAGACGACTCCAAAACTACCGCAGCGGTAATTCATCCAAACAGGAATCCGCCTTCCTCAACCGTCTACGTGATTTGACGTTTCCGTTTTCCACATTTTCAAGGCCAAGTCGTCAACTCGCCAAATACATTTCTGAAACACCACTGATAAGACCTATTCAGAAACAACTTTCCTTACTTCTCGACAAACAAAAATTAATATTAAAAATATATATATATATTCCATTAACAGCGGCATCTTCCCAGAAAAACAAATTTGAAAAAATAACTTAAAAGTTTAATTACGGTGGCGAAAATAAAAATAACATTCCATATCCCACTCTCTCCAGAGTGAAAAAAAAAAAGAAAGTAACAGAAGCACCCTTCCTATTAGGCAGTAATAAGCACTCAATCAACTGTAGGCCTACAAAATGTTATTATTACTGTACAGTATTTATTTAACGGGCGCTGAAAATTTGAAATTGAGCCAAATTGTTAACAAACTTACTATTGCAATTCCACATGCACATTTAAATTTTCAAAGAAAAAATTAGTTTAAAAAAAAAATTACAACGTGGGTGAAAAATTGATCGTGTATTTAGAATTGATGAGATTATTACATAAGCGTAATGAAAATTATTGTAATAAAGGCATTATAAAAATTTATCTCAGCAAAGAAGGTGGTGGCCCAAAAAAGTTTGAGAACCTAAGATCTACAGTAGCCTATATTGAAGATTTTGCTGGCGAGAATAAAAATAAAATCAAACCCGTGCATTGATTTGTACCTTTGCAATAAATGCAGTTTTATTTGAACAACCCCATTACTTTTATGCCACACCATGTATCATCTCAGTAATTTTATTTTTAATAAAGTTTGTATTGAAAGGCATGCTAGAAATTCTTATTGGCAAAAAATACTAATTTTTATAAACTCTTAACTGAACTTTTCTTCTAGAAGACGCTAAAACACGGATGCGGTGTTTAAAAAAACGATACATCTATCCCCTTTAGTAGAAGCAAAGATTATCTATCAGTATCTTTTCTCAGTCAACTATTCCCCTGAGACGAAAAGCGTTTACGAAAACGCTTTCTAATAAATTAGTTTCATTTGCAATCAAATTAAATTTTAAAAGTAAAAAATTGCGCCATTTAAAAATCGCGGCTTTAACATGTTCAACCTTTGAAGACACTTTTTTTTTCTCCCCTGATTAGCTCGTTCCATTAAACACACTTATCTCGCTTCCGCTACCATCAAAATCAATAATTTTCTAAGTCGAATTTGTTTCCGGATAATCAATTCAATCTACCGCAAAATATCAATAAATAATCTTTTTCACCAAAATGAAAATTGTATGAAATCAACTAAGCTTAACAATTTTTTAAAGTACCGTACATATCCATTTCTTTAAAAAAAAATAATAGTAATACTGTAATAAAATAATGGTTTGTTGCAAACGGTTTGTAGTAATTGCACAAATATTATTGAAGCTCATAGCCGATTGAATGTTGTTTTTCCTCTTATCAATTCAATTAGAAAATTAATTGGTGCTTTACTGTGTTAGGGGAAGGGTGGGTTACGAGAAATATCAATACTTAGATTATAAACTTTTAATCCTTTAATGTTACGATATCTAAAAATATAGAACTGTTGTTGATGGCGGTAAAAGGCCGTGTCATCAATCGAGCGCTGCCGTCATGGGAAAAGCATATCAGTAGTTTCATCTGATGAAACAAATAGACGCTTTCGTGACGTCATTCTCCCAAGAGGGAAGAGGATTGTATCTTTTCTATTGGAAAAACATAAAAAACATGGTGATAGAAAGACACGATCTCAAATCTCAAAATACATATCTCCATGTAGGCCTACTGTTTATAATAATATGTACATGTATTATCAACGAAAAATAATACATGATACCGGTACTGAAAAGAAATAAAATAAAAAATATACACAAAAACCAAACAATCATTGCAATTATTCTTCACAATAAAAGTGCGTGGCGTAGCCTGCATACAAAAATACAAAAATTTTCATTCCTCAAGAAAACAATCCAATTGACAAAAACCAGCAAAAAAACGCAAATTAAATTGTTTCCCCTTCTTATTCAGAAAAACGTATAGCGAAATTAAAAGTTCATTCGAGCATCAGCGAAATTTATTTTGCTTTTCTTTTCCCCATCCCTAACAAAAGAGATTCAGCTAAAAATTCCAACTCGTAAAATGAAAATTTAAATTTCGCCTAAATGCGACAGTCTATGAGATGTATTCATCCGGAAAATGCTACTCCCAAAGTCACCACATGGCAGTGAAATTCCGCTGCTTTTTGCTCATCTGTTTTTCTTACTACAATTTCGTTCCCCCACGGCAAACAGTTTTTCCCTATCTCCCAAATCAATATTCTTTTACATGTACATTTCCCTGACGTCGAACGGTTCA
The DNA here is from genome assembly GCA_034692225.1 of Polydesmus complanatus. Lineage (NCBI taxonomy): Eukaryota > Metazoa > Arthropoda > Diplopoda > Polydesmida > Polydesmidae > Polydesmus > Polydesmus complanatus. Next base: position 1,632 of record JAQGAZ010000256.1, on the reverse strand, counting down.
AATAATCACTAGCATTCTTACAATATGTAGCCTACGCTCCTTTTTTTTTTTTTTTTTTTGGCATTGAACTTGGAAGTAAAAGTGCACTGAAGACGTAATCGCCTGATTTAAATGCTCGTAAACTAAAGGAACTACATTTTCCTTCTACGACCTTATTTTTGCCCTAGTAAATAAATGATCTAGAAATAGCTTCTTAATTCGTTCCTTCCTTCACCATAACAGAGAAAAATATGTACCTATCTTTAATAATGAAGAAACGCTATTTCAAACAAATTTCTAAATCCGTTCAAAGAAGATATCTACTCGTACTAATATTGTATTTCAAAAGTTTCATCAAATGTTAAATTTATTTTTCTTAGAAAATGTTTTATTACCAAATTGTAGAATCTATTGCGTTCAATATTATTATTACAGTAGAATGGACTAGGGCGCGAGTGCATTTCTATGAATATAGCTCACAATGATGACCTGACTACAGGCTACAACAGCAGTGTAATGCTAAATTCATCTAAAATTAAGTGCTTTCTTCATTTAAACAATGTGCAATTTTAATAAATTTGCTGTTAAATAAAATTCTGATAGCGTATATCGTCATTGGTCGCGCTTCAAAAAATCAATGATGCACGTATCTTATTAACAGAATTATTTAATTGTTAGGAAATTCAAAACTAGGTAAAATTTCCGATTCAAAAATTATTCACGATCACGTGAAAAGTGCTTAATATTCGTCAATTTTTGTGGTTAAATGAAAAGAAAGGCAATCAAGAGCCTTAGCTCAAATTTCATTCGAACTTTTTTTTTCTTAAAAAAATAATAATAAATAAAAAAAAGATTGCAATTTTAGGACGAATAATGTAATTTGTGAGAGTTTAGGTTTACCCATCTTCATGGTCATCGGTCGCAGTTGGTGAAGGCAACCGCTTGATCCAATCAAAATAATGCTTCCCATACGCTATTTTCTATCTACAGTATCAATTTTATTTTTTTCTTCATACTTTTTTACTTTTTTTTTTTACATGTATGTGCAGATTATGATGAGTTTGTGAAAATAATACGATCGAATTTTTTTTTTTGATATTTTTGTCGAAATCTCATGGCTTCCTTATATATTGAGCAAATTCACCAATAGTAATAAAAAATACGTGAAAAATCTAAAAATATAACTTAGATAAAATTTTTCCAAATGATGGATTTTGTCTGTAAGCGTAGTACTTGTACAGTACTGTATTAAAAATGAAAACTAAAAAAATTGAAAATATGATTGAAGAAGACCTTAAAATTGACAAAATATCGAAACGATAGACAACAGATTTCGATTTAGTGAAACTCCGATTTGAACGTTACCGAAAATACTGTATAAATAAAATCATCCAATTTTTTTTTTAAGTTTACCTTACACACGTTTAAAATTACGGTCATGTATTCTCAAATTAAATAATACTGTATTCAAAAAAAAAAATATTATAATATTATCAATATTAGTCCTGAAATTTATAGGCCTAATAATTTTATAAAAATGCTAAATTCAAATAGTAAATTAATAAAATAATAATAATAATACCGGGATATCAATATAAATGTAATTCTTCATTTCCTTATAAACGAGGCTTTTCTTATCGCATGTAGCCTATA